>VHKM01000639.1:0-276331 GCA_007210695.1 Neogobius melanostomus
GGTAAACATGTTTACAGATGAGGAACCGCACTTTTTTTTTTTCTTCATCTAATTTAATGCTTCGTTATTATGCAAGTAATCTTTTCACATGAAAGCGAGCCACATGCTCAATTTTATATATGGAACCTTTTATTACTAAGTATACAATACATTTTACGTATTATTTGTATTTGTATGTTGATTCTTAAGCTCATATAAAACACTAAACCACAACTGAACTGACATACTACGTATTTGCAACATGAAATTGTAACATTAATAGTCTGCTGTGTGCCAACACCTGGCCATCACCAAACTACTGTCCTCCACAGACTCAAAAAAAATATCCCTGATTGGAAATTTGACTGTTTTATTAACCAACTATAATTTATTTCTGTCATAATTTCAGACTTTTGTTAATATAAATCCTACCATTTGGTCATTGGCACATGGTTTACAAGCTGTCCTTTCATGCAGGCCAGTTAGTTTCCATTAACCCCTTGCTAAATCAACTCTACAATGACCCAAGGCTTAATTGCGAGGTTAACTTCCAGCTAGTATTGCATTTTCAAGGTTCACGGACAGGTTGATAATTTATTCTTCCTTGTCTTTCTTTTCCTTCCTTTTTAATGAATAACTGGATGAACAACCAGTCGCAAGTGGAACATGGAACTAAAAAGCAATTAAGTAAGATATTCCAGTTGCAAGCCGTTTGAACAGGTGGCAAACGGGTTAGGTGCTCGTGCTTCAGAGCAGAAGGTCCCAGGTTTGATCCCCCTTGCTAGAAACCTTTCAGGTTGCATGTTCCCCCGGTGTTCGTGCTGATTTCTCCATTTTTACTCCGGTTCCCCTCATCATCCTGAAAAACATTGTACAATTAGCCCAATGAATGATGATCTGTTACGCCACAATGAATGATGTGTACGTCGTGAATGAATAGGTGGTGGCCAGAGGGTTGTCGCAGATGTGTGCAGTCACGCTTCTGTCTGTCCGCCACCAGGAAACCTTATGGCTATCTGTACATACTTACACCCACCAAGTGTGGAGGGAATGAAGACAAGCTCAGCGCTGTTGGCGTCTAGTGTTTCATGTGAAAAGTCATGCTTTAAATAAGCTTCCATTCCATTCTTAATTGAAAGGAAGTTGCATGTTTATTTATCTGTTTTTTATTTGTTTTTTTATGAATGACATTGATGAGCCCAGATAAAAGGTAGCCTTTAGTTTTTATTTGTTTGTTCTCTTTCTTACCATTTTTTGTTTTTGAATACGTTCTTCAATATTACAAAAAAAAACATCTGTTTTAAATTGTTTAAAATCTAATTTCATAGTGCCTTTTTTTGTTCTCAAGCTCAATAAATCAGGTAGGAATCAGATCATGTTCAAATCCTTCTTGTATTGAAGGAAAAAAAAAACAGATACAAACTTATTTGAATGATTTTGTTCTGCCAATGGATAAAACCTTTGGAGCTTCTTCTCCGTCATCTTATTACTTTACTTTTGCGTCTCTGGAAAGTGTTATTCAGGCCCTGCTCTGTAGAAGCTTCGATGACTGCTTTTGCCCTGGTTGTCCCGCTTTGTGGTTCTTTGCATGTTGCTTTGATTGCGGAAATGTGCCCTAGAGGACAATCATCAACAAAACAAAACGATAGCTGAGTTCCCAAAGGAGAAGGCTGTGACTTTATAGGACAAGTACTTACTACTTGATACAGGACTTCTGGGACACGCTCAGCATATTGTGGTGTTTGGCCACTGAAAGTTTCATGATGTTTCGCTTGGGGGTTTTGTTGACGATGCGGTCATGGTTGATCCTTAAATAAAAGAACAAGCTGGGACAGTTCTTAGCGTTACATTGTCCTGTATGCCCAGAACCTGCAGTACAAGCTTCCAAATGTCATTCTACTATAAACATTTATAGAATAAAAAACTGTGATTAAAAATTCTATACCTTATTGGATGTTTAGCTGTTAGTTCAGAGGTGGAGGGCTGCACTGGTCACCAGGCCTGGAGACCCAGGGGACACAAACCTAACTGGACCAATCAGATAATAAAGCTACAGTAGGGACTGGCTTTTAACACAGGATACATGAAAAATATTTGTGTCTAAACTAGGGGGAGAAATAACAAGGTGAAGATTGATAACTGATGATGCTAGCGACTTTTTTGTATTTTGTTGCTTTTTTATGTTTTTGTCTTTTTATTTTATATTTTTTGCTAAAGTTCTCAATAATACCCAAGTGTGGCTTGAAGTAATCCTTGGTAAAATATTTCTATTTCCAATCTCAATGGTGCTGTATTTTTTACAATTGGTTTGTTGCTCTTTTCGCATATCTGCAATTTACAAGACTTTGGGTTAGGATTTCTCACGGAACTGATGTGGATGGACTGTTTGGAAGTTATTTTTTTTCACTTGGGTCTGCACCGCCTGCTTGTCTGGAAAAATATATATTTTTTAAACAATTTTAAAACAGATGTATATATATATTATATATATAATATTATAAGTATTTGAGGAAGTGGGAAACACCTCCAAAGGTGGTAGAGAATGATTCCGAGCCAGATCCTTGGGAACTTCCAGTAACAGATGGGGACAGAATTGGTAATGGCTGCGAAACAACCGGACATTGTAGTGGTGGACAAAGAGCAGAGGGAAAGCCGTGGTGGTTGACATAGCAAAACAAGCGACTTCAACATCAGGAGAAAGGAACATCGAGAACATAGAGAAATACCAGCGGCTCAGAGAAGAGCTAGAGAAGGCCTGGAGAGTGAAGGCATTCAGTGGTGCCCGTGGATCGTTGGGGGAACTCGGGGCAGTGACCCCCAAACTGTGAGGAGTGGCTCCAGCAGATCCCAGGAAATACATCAGACATCTCGGTCCAGTTCAACTTAGCTTAAAAACTCCTGATAGTTTTAAGCCAAGTTCAACTTTAAAGTTTTTAGTTCATCAACTTAAAAGTTTTGTAGAAACAGATTACATTCAAAATTTTAAGTCCAATCGGCATGTTAGGGTTACAGTGTAGTAGCTGCCCATTTCAACGATGCACATCATGATGTCAGTGCTCTATGTTTTGAACAAGTCTCTTATAGAGGAGGAGACCATGACAAACTTTTGAAGAAAAGAGAAAGCCTACTGGATTGAAACTTTACAGACCCTTACACCCAAGGGATAAATGCAGAGGTTCCAGTGCATGTTATGTTTATAGGCTGTGTTAACTTCCTTGGTGTACATGTTGATTTGCATATATTTAGGCAAATCTCTCTATTTTTGAGCCTGTCTTATATATCCATTTCCCACATGTATTTCATGTACCACTAGATGTTTTTATGTATATATGTACATATGTATATTTTATTCACTATATCCTGGCTTTGTTTTTGTGTTTGGATGTATGTTGTATACATATGCTGCCTACGTTTTGCCATAGGCCATTATGACAGCATCCTGTGATGCAGCAGGCCACACCTATATAAGGATGGCTTCTCATTCATAAAAAACATTTTGCCTGACGAAGGCCACTGGCCCAAACGTTGTATCAAATAAAGGAACACTGGTGTTGGAGTATACAGTATGAGAGTTTTTTCCTGTTCTACGTTTGACTTCTATACATTCTCTTATGCACCTGTTTCATACAAGAGATGTGTGAAGTAAACCGTCTTTAATTGCTGAAAAATTTATAAAAATAATAATTCTAAAATCAAATAAAAAGGCCTCCAATCCAAACCTTAAATGTGCTTCAGATTCTTCTGCTCAATGACGTAAATAAGGCTAATAAGATAAGATAAGATAGCCTTTATTGATCTCACAATGGAGAAATGTACTTGTTACATTCAGCTCTAGAAACACTCAGGGTGTGCAAATAGGCAGGAAATGTGAAATAAACAACAATTAAATAGTAAATAGTGGTATCTTATATACAAGGACTTTGTGGGGACAAAAGTGTACACAGTAAATAATAATAAGTAACAGACTGCAAAAATAATAATATATAATGCTATAGTCGGTATCAGCAGTGCAGGTTTAGTGTAATACTAATATTTACAATAAAAAATATAGATTGACCGCCTCTAGTGACGTCACAGTTTTGAACGCGTGTCATGGTTGACGCGGGTGTCAATCAGAACAGCTGATCGTGTTGTTGTCTCTTGGCGCCTAACGAAACATATGATCAATAAATGCTTATCTTTGAGCTTAAATGGCTGACCAAGGCAAACATAAGGACATGTATATCATCGTGGACGCTTGGCATCACTTTCACCCAAAGGACTTTTGCAGAGGAAGTGTAAATCGGCGTTGCGATCCTCCATGGGACTCCAGCGGGCCGCAGCTCAAAGCTAACCCGAACAGAGCGCACCTTGGCTGGGTACAAGCCCGGCAAAGACCCGGCAAGCCATGGATTAAAACCGGACCATGACACGCCACTTGTGGGACTAAATACTGGAGAACTCGTCCCACGAAGACAGCAGAAGGTAGGGAAAAGGCTTTAAACTATGTACTGCTGTAATGCAATGCCATATTGTAAAAGTTCCTGAAGAAGTTTTTGTGATTGGGTTGGGTCCGGCTTGGTTTGTCCTGGATCCATCATTTTTGGCTTTGATGAACAACAGTTTGGCCTCAGATTCACGCAAATATGAATACTGTAGTTCTGCGCTTGTGTATGCGTGCTGAATGGGCTTTTGCCTGTCTTGCGAGGGATTCAAGCGAGTGTTGACTGTGATTTTGCATGTTTCTTTAGCATTATTGTAATTGCAAATACACAGCGAGTCATTTTTGCATTTTGATTGTTTTATAGTTGGCTAAACCGAGCTGAATTTGTACTACGTGTTCTATACTATGAGCTGTCCGATATCGTCAAATGAGCCGCGCCTGGACTCTCATTCAAATACATTACAAACCCATTGTGTTACTGGAGACGCAAACGGGTACGTTTTGCGTTCTATATTACGCATAAGGCGAGTGACCGTTCGTCAATTTATGACGCTTTCGGAGTGAGACTGTGTTGAATTAGTAGACGTCAAACCCTGTTGACTGACATGAAGCTCCTCAATCTCTGGATCCAGCTTGAAGCCCAGAGGACTGGTGTCCACACTTCTCTGTAGAGGATATTGGTGCTACTTCCCAGTGTCACAAAGAAAACATTACATTGAGTAAAAGGAATACTGCACAAAAAGTACTCTCAAGTCCTTATTATGACTATCTGATGCTGACAGTGTTACCCTACCACTAAAAACATGTACAATAGGCCTGGATGAAGGATGTCAGTGTGAATGCATGATGGTGGTCAGAGGGCCTGTTGGCGCAGATGTCAGTTTCCCCAAGGGAGTCGAGTATGGAGTGAATGTATGGAATGTCTCATTTAAAGCACTTTGTGAATGCTATGTCTGTGAAAGGCACTATATAAATAAAGTTCCTCTTCTTCTACTACTGCTACTACTACTTCTTCTTCTACTACTACTACTACTACTACTACTTAGTGAAGGCTAAAAACAGATGCAGTAGTTTATTTATTAATACAGTATTGTCATTTGCGCCAACGAGGATGCACCTTAACATATAATCAATCAATGAATCAAAGTTTATTTCTATTGCACTATACATTTTGGCAGACCAAAGTGCTTTCCATAAAAACACAAATAGAAAAACATCAATATTAAATGACATAAAATGTAAAACACAGGGGGTCAGTCAACAAATGTACAAAACACTTAGTCGATCATTGAACCTTAACCAATAATGCAGTTAATATTCTTTTACCCAGCTTTTATTTATTTATTTGTTTATTTGAGCAGTAAGTTTGCTCAAAAGGAGTGGGCCGAAGCAAAAGGCTTATAAGTGCCCACCCCAAAATTAAAAATAATAACATTTACATTAACAATCAAAGCAAGGAACGTAATACAAGATAACAATCATAAACAAGGAAACATAAGGCAAGGTAACAACAAATGATAAGGAACAATAATAAAAAAACAACTGCAAAATAAAGAAACAACAGCAAAAGAATATACAACAACACTCACAAAATGTGTTCGTATTTAAAAAATATTGATTCTCTTAAAGTTGTTCTGGAGTATTGTTTATCGAAACTCATTTTATCTCTTAAAACAAGATTAATCTTAAAACAAGATTACAATAGTTTTAAGCTGCTAATAGGCTGAGAGAAATATGAGAGAAAATAAATATTAGAAAGCCTTAGCTAAACATGTACAATTCATCATCACTGTGCTAATCTTGTAATGAACCGAGGCCAGTCTGAAGTGCCTCACATGGAACCAGTATGAGCCTAAGACACTTGTCCCAGAGCTGAAGAGCCCTTTACACCCAGAGTGAGCTGCACAGTCTGCACAACCTTCAGAGACAACAGGACAACTGCTCAGAGTGAGGTGGAGCATGATGCTGGGCAGCTCCTCCTGTAGAGTCCAAGGACATGCGAGTATCAGAAGAATGAAAACAGATCGCTCTGTCACAGGTGCCACAGGTCACATGTCCATGACCACCTCTGTCTGTGCTTCACCAAAAGCTCTCCTCACTGTTTACTAAACAATCCTCTTCAGTCATCAGGACAGTGAGCCCAAACAGTCAACAGTGAGTTAAACCTACAGTGACACAAGAATCCCTACTAGATTACTGTAATCAAAGGAGTAAATATTGTACAAGTTAGCACAAGCCAAAGTGGAGATATTTACAACATGTTACCTTGGACAGTGAAGCACCAGCAGCATCAGGAAAGGACAGGATCTGATCTACCCCAAAGCATATCGGCCTGGGTCGGAGCTCTTTCTGCACATGCTTCATGTTTTCTGTAAATGAATAACAAATACATAAGACAATTTCTTTTCACATAACTGCACTACTGTATAAATGAAACCACGGTTTTATAAAACTAGGGGGTAAAAACAAGGTGAAGATTTAAAATAGTAACTAATGATGCGAGCACACTTTTTTTGTATTGTTGCTTTTTTATGTTTTTGTTTAATTTTTGTCATGTGTTTATTCATTTTTGTTTTGCTAAAGTTATCAAAGAAAAAGAAAGAGAAGAAAAAACTCTGTTACATAACACCAATGGAGCAAAAAAACAATGTATAAATCTGGAATCAACTATTGGTTGGTAAAACATGTTACAGATGAGACCGCACTTTTTTTCTTATTCTAATTTAATGCTTCGTTATTATGCAAGTGAAACTTCTTTTCACATGAGCCACATGCTCATTTTATATATGGAACCTATATATTACTAATATAAATACAGTTACGTATATTTGTATTTGTATGTTTGATTCTTAAGCTCATATAAACACTAACACACTGCACTGACATACACGTCGCAACATGAAATGTAACATAATAGTCTGTGTGCCAACAACCTGGCATCCCAACTACTGTCCACAGACTCAAAAATAATCCCTGATTGAAATTTGACTGGTATTATTTAACAATATAATTTATTTCTGTCATAATTTCAGACTTTGTTAATAAATCCTACATTTTGTCATTGGCACATGGTTTAAAGCTGTTCCTTTCATGCAGCCAGGTTAGTTCCATTAACCCCTTGCTAAATCAACTCTACATGACCAAGGAATATTGGAGGTTAACTCCAGTATTGCAATTTTCAGTCTCAGACATTTGATAATTATTCTTCCTGTCTTTCTTTTCACTTCCTTTTTAATGAATAAATGAACAACAGTCGGCAAGTGAACATTGAACTAAAAAGCAATAAGTTAAGATATTCCAGTTGCAAGCGTTTGACACAGTGGCAAAGCGGTTAGTGCTCGTGCTTCAGAGCAAGAAGGTCCCAGGTTTGATCCCCTGCTAGAACCTTTCAGGTTGCATGTTCTCCCCGTGTCTGCTTAGGATTTCTCCAGGTACTCCGGTTTCCCCTATCACTGAAAACATGTACAATTAGCCACAATGAATGATGTGTACGTGTGAATGAATGGTGGTGGCCAGAGGGTTGTCGCAGATGTGTGCAGTCACGCTTCTGTCTGTCTGCCCACCAGGAAACTTTGGCTACTGTACATACTTACACCACCAAGTGTGGAGGGAATGAAGCACAACTCAGCGCTTTGGGCGTCTAGTGTCATGTGAAAAGTGCTTTACAAATAAGCTTCCATTCCATTCTATTGAAAAGGAAGTTGCATGTTTATTTATTGTTTTTTATTGTTTTTTTATGATGACATTGGACTGAGCCCAGATAAAAGTAGCCTTTAGTTTTTTTGTTTGTTCTCTCTTACCATTTTTTGTTTTTGAATACGTTCAATATTACAAAAAAACAATCTGTTTAAATTGTTTAAATCTAATTTTGCCTTGTTTTGTTCAAAGCTCAATAAATCAGGCTAGGAATCAGATCATGTCAAATCCTTCTTGAAGGAAAAAAAACAGATACAACTTATGAAATTTTGTCTGCAATGGATAAAACCTTTGTGAGCTTCTTCTCCGTCATCTTATTACTTACTTTGCGTCTCTGGAAGTGTTTATTCAGGCCCTGCTCTGTAGAAGCTTCGATTGACTGCTTGTGCCCTGGTGTCCCGTCTCTTGGTGGTTCTTTGCATGTTGCTTTGATTCGGAAATGTAGCCCTGAGGACAATATCAACAAAACAAAACAGATGAGCTGAGTCCCAAAGGAGAGGCTGTGACTTTATAGGACAAAGTACTTACTATTGAGTACAGGATCTGGACACGCTCAGCATATTGTGGTAGTTTGGCCACTGAAGTTTCATGATGTTTCTGGTCTGGGGGTTTTGTTGGTGATGCTGGTCATGGATGGATCCTTAAATAAAGAACAAGCTGGGACAGTTCTTGGTACATGTCCTTATGCCCAGAACCTGCAGTACAAGCTCAAATGTCATGTCATACTATAAACATTATAGAATAAACTGTGGATTAAAATCTATACCTTATTGGGTTTAGCTGTAGTTCAGAGGTGGAGGGGCTGCACTGGTCACCAGGCCTGAGACCCAGGGGACACAAACTAACTGGACCAATCAGATATAAAGCTACAGTAGGGACTGGCTTTTATACACAGGATACATGAAAAATACTTGTGTCTAAAACTAGGGGGAAAAAACAAGGTGAAGATTGTAACTGATGATGCGAGCGCACTTTTTTGTATTGTTGCTTTTTTATGTTTTGTCTTTTTATTTATATTTTTTGCTAAAGTTCTCAATAATACCCAAAGTGTGCTTGAAGTAATCCATTGGTAAAATATTTCTTATTCCAATTCAATGGTTGCTTATTATACAAGTTGGTTTTGTTGCTCTTTTCGCATATCTGCAATACAAGACTTGGGTTAGGATTCTCACGGACTGATGTGGGATGGACTGTTTGGAAGTTATTTTTTCCACTTGTCTGACACCCGCCTGCTGTCGTGAAAAATATATATTTTTTAAACAATTTTAAACAGATTTATATATATATATATATATATATATATATATTTGAGAAGTGGGAAACACCTCCAAAGGTGGTAGAGAATGACCGAGCCAAGATCCTGTGGGACTTCCAGATACAGATGGACAGAATGGTAATGGCGAACCAACCGGACATTGTAGTGGTGGACAAAGAGCAGAGGAAAGCCGTGGTGGTTGACATAGCAATACCAAGCGACTTCAACATCAGGAAAAAGGAACACGAGAAACTAGAGAAATACCAGGGGCTCAGAGAAGAGCTAGAGAAGGCCTGGAGAGTGAAGGCATCAGAGGTGCCCGTGGTCGTTGGGGCACTCGGGGCAGTGACCCCCAAACTGGAGGAGTGGCTCCAGCAGATCCGAGGAAATACATGTCGGTCCAGAAAAGTGCAGTTCTAGGAACAGCAAAGATACTGCGCAGAACCCTCAAGCTCCCAGGCCTCTGGTAGAGGACCCGCGCTTGGAGGGGAAAAAAAATAAATAAATAAAAAACAAAGAGACCGCCCGTGGAGGGTGAGGAAGAGTTTTTTTATATATATATATATATATTAACACATCTACTTACATACATAATTTGTGAAAAGATGCTTATCAAACAATGGCCTCTGAGACATTATGAAGGTAGTAGTAGAGAATGATCCAAGCTACTTAGGGCCAGATCTTGTGCCTGATGCTCCACCACTTTTCCAAGTGGTGGAGCTATGTGCTTTGCGCCTTCACCACTTGCGAGAGGGCGTCGCAAGAGGAGGTGACTGCTCTGATGGGAGCACCACTGACATTCATTTCCTTGTTTACATCGCGCTGCATTGTGTTCTTAAGCCTTAGGCTCTCACAGGTCAAACTAAAAACGTTATTAAAACCCATCGTGAGCTAAACAATGTTCATGTCTCGAGAGAAAGAGCTACAGCCGCCGCTGTGGCGCAGACCGACCCACGCTTGGCCTTGAACGCGAAACATAACAAATGCACATGTTCACCCCTCACTCCCCCATAAACCCTGTCCCTCCCCCCTCCCGGCTGAGGAGTCGATCTGGTTGGAGGAAAAAAAATGTCTCCACTCCAGTACTTGCCACTTAAATGCGCCAACTCTGGAGTGGCAAGATCACAAAGTGCGCTCCTACTAAGCGCAAAATGTTACGTGTTTTGAGACACAAGATCAGGCCCTTAGTGTTTTTGTGGTCACAATTTAATTAGTATGAAAGATGTTTATTCATCATTTATTTATAGAATTTATCATTTATTTATAGAATATAGTACAAACCTATAGGAATAACAGGAATTTCTAGATGAAAAAAAAAGGAACTCTACCTACATTAAGGCTAGTTCAGATGTTAATTTGTTTAGTGACTGGATATGTTTCCTGAAATTGTCAATCATGGATATGTTGACATCTGAATGATGGTTACTTTTTCCTCATCAAATGGGAAGTTTGATATTTTAGAAAATCTTTTAATTAGGTTCTTTGCTTCTTTAGTTGACACTCTGGGATTCTCTAAAAGTAGTATTTTATCCAAATGAAGATTTATTTTATCTTCATATATATTTTTTTTTATTCTTATCTTAATCCCTTGAATGGTGTCGTTTTGCCGTATCCCAGCTGCAAGCGGTTCAATGAAAATAGCAAACAGAAACGGAGAGAGTGGGCAGCCGTGTCTGAGTCCCTGCTGAAGAGTGAAGCTTTGTGAAGTAATGCCATTTACACTGACTACAGCTGTGGGTGAAGCGTATAGAGCCTTTATCCACTTGATGAAAGACTTAGGAAATCCAAACTCATGTAATGTGCGGAACAGAAAAGTCCAATTAACCTTCTCAAAGGCTTTTTCTGTATCTAATGACATGACACTTGTGTTATTTTTCATTTGTTTTAAAATTTTATCTAGCAACACACATTTCTCTTTCTTGTCTGATTCACTTAAATGGCCAGTCTGGTTTTTGTGCAGTATGGATGGAAGGACTGATTCTAATCTGTTTGCCAATGCGTTGGCAATTATTGTTAGGTCTGTGTTCATGAGAAAAAGTGGGTGGTAACTAAATCGGTCTGTTGGCTCCTTGTTTTGTTCTAATATTACCTCTATTGTAGCTGTATTCATTGTGTCTTTTATATTGCCTGTTTCTTCCATTTCTTTGACAACCTTATACAAGAATGGTTTTAAGGTCTCCCATTGATTTTCATAAAATTCAGCTGAAAGTCCATCAGGTCCTGGAGTCCCATTATCCATTTTGGAAAAAAACTGGTATAGTTCTGCCTCTGTGAGCGGTGCATCTAAAGATCTAACTTGTTTCTTTGAAAGCTGTGGTAAAGAAATATCCTCAAAGAAAGCATTTATTTCTTTTGGTCAGCAGTAGTATCTCGAGTAAAAAGGTTTTGATACGATTTTAGGAATATCTGATGTATTTCTGACGGATTTTGAGTTGTTTTATGTATTTTCATAACTGATGGAATTATCTTTTGCTCTTTTTTAAAATGATGACTACTGTCTTTTTCCGTCATGGGTTCCCCATTTAATTTTGTTTCAATTTTAGCTTTGATTGCCTGTTTACCATTTTCCCAAATGGTTGCAGATGGGAATTCTATTTCTGGATTCTCCTCCAGAAATGAATGACATGTTTCCTCTATTAGTGAGGTGAACTCAGGTCTCTCCAGAAGTGATGCATCAAAGCGCCATCTTGTAGAGGACCCTGCTGAGGTTGGAAATTGTATTGTTAAGGAGACGGGAGCATGGTCACTGAGTTTTTTAAAGTCATGTATTGTGTTGTCTGTGATATATTGCATGAGTGAGTTATTTACAAGAAAGTAATCTATTCTGGAAAAAGTGCCGTGCCTTTTTGACTTACAAGTGTAGTCTTTAAGAGAAGGATAGATCATTCTCCAACTGTCACAGAGGCCGTATCTTTGCATATTAGTTTTAATTTCTTCTGTCGAATATTGCTGTACACCACTTGTGCGGTCTATTGATGCATTCATGGTGGTATTAAAATCTCCAGCCATTATAATGTTTGTTGAATCTTTTAAATGTGAAAAGATGAGTTTGAAAAAAGCTGGCTTATCTTTATCTTCACATGGTCCATAAATATTCACCAATGTTAGTGGTGTTCCATTAAGCGAGCCTTTAATGAGGAGAACTCTACCTTCCGTATGCCATAATTCCAACGTAACATTAAATTGAATATTTCTTTTAATCAGAGTTGCAACTCCACTTTGTTTACTGTTGTATGATGCATAATATATATCGAATTGTTCTTCATATTTATAATTTGTGAGACCTTCCTTTTTATTTAAATGTGTTTCTTGAACAAATATAATATCAATTTTGTCCAGATATCTGATAAGATCATTTTCTTTCTTTTTAATACCTCGCACATTCCAAGTTACAATCTCAAGCCTTCTATTGTGAGCTAAAGCCGGGCCTTCAGGTGATCGGATTGGTCCATCAGCCATGCTCTCAGGGATAGAGCGCCTGTGCAGTCTGTAGAGGCAGCTTTAACGTCTGGAAAGAGTTAACAAAACAATAGGCTACTTTTCTCTGTATGATAGTATGATATTAGGTAAATAGTATATTATATAATTTAATGCAAAGAGAAGGTTTAATAGAAATCCAGTTTTTGTGGGAGCGCTCATAGAATGAAGTGCTGTGGATTCCTTCCTTTTGAATTAACTTGAAAACTTGAAATCTAAAAATGTTGAACTAAAAATGTACTTGTTCGCTTTTCCCAATATTAGAAAAAACATAATCTAAACTGTGTTCCCTTGGACAGATGTCAGTGCCAGGGCTTGTAGTAAAACTCTAATGACAACTGCATCAAGTATGTAAAAAAAGGTAGACAATGATATCCCAGTGACGCATGAATGACAGTGACTAAGCAGAGATGAGAGTCAAAGGTTAAGAGTTATGCAATCGATCGGTTAATTCTGAGTAAATAGTATTGACAATATTTCAAAATGTTTTTTTTTTTTTTTTTAATCACACTCTACGGACATCTCCACAAAAAAATAACACCAACAGCCTCCAGATGTTCCAGTCTCGTACTAAGCTAAATTGTGTTTAAGATGGATACGTTGATACAGTATCTAATTCACAGCCTGATTTATTGAGCATTTGATACACCAGTACTTGGATTTTTTTTTTTTTTGTAGTTTGTAGTGTAGTTTACTGAAAGACTAAATATCCAAAAAAAATCGCATCTGAATATTTTATTTTATATCATGTGTGAACAGAAATACAAAGAAAATCCCTTAATTGGAAACAAAAAAAAGGCAAAAAAAATTCCTCAGTAAGCTACAAGGTTTTAAATGTACATATCACATTATTTTCATGTTATTAATATTATTATTATTATTTTGGGCCAATTCACCTGCCTTACATGAATTTCGACTCAAGCTAATAAGAGAAAATAAATCCTTACCTGATTAAAAAGCAGATTTGTTCCCAAGATTAGCGTCTTTTCAGGAACGTGGACGATCGCTTGAAAAGTAGCACACCTTATTACACTGAGAAAAATAAAACATTGGCTTAACCTGAAAAATATATAGAAATCATTTACATCTAAATTTTACTAATTGTTCATAATGATATATATTCATTAGTTCAACTATAAATGTTTCATCTGTAACTGTGAACATTTTAAATTGGTTCAAAAAAAAAAAATGTCCATGACTTGAATGTATAAAGGTTCATTGAGTCAATTTAAAACTCTTCATTAGCAGATATGGGCCAATTTAAAATCTTTCATTGAACCAATTTACTTTTAATGGCTTAATCAATGCCATTTATTCCATTCTTTAAAAGTCTTCATTTAAATTGAGTAATTTCATTAAAACACATTTGGATTAATTTACTTTTTTATTAACAAAGACATTTATAACAAAATATTGCAATTTGCATTTCTACAGGCAGAGTAATGCAGGTAACACAAAGCAACATTTTATGCTTTCTAATATTTTAATGACCAAAATACACTTCAAATGCCAGTAAAGCAAAGAATCTTAGCTTATTTCAATTCTGCTATAATTCAAATCGAGGAATGACGCATAAGTAATGTTCAAAAGCAAATTGGTTAACAATTTGAGAAAAGGCAAAGTGTACAATTCCTGTTAAAACTGCAGTTGAATGTATTTAGCCATATTGTTATGCATTTTCAAAACACTTGCATAGCAAAATTGCATGAACAAGAATTTTCCAAGAATAAAACTGTACAGCTTCTCCATGAAACTGTGCAGCCAAGGTACAAGCATATACTAATCACTGTATCAGGTCTGCCTGTGACTTGTGTCCATTTCTTGTTATCCAGTCCCATGAGTACCTTCAGGACGAATTCAGCCGTGCGTTCACATTTCTTTGGGTACTTCATGTTGAGGGCGTTACGAGTCCGAATTGCAAAGTCTTGAACCATTGAATGCAGATCTGTCACAATCTTCACGATGGGTGTTACGACGACTGCCATCGTCTCTTCCTCCACACGGAAATCTTGCTGGATCTGCAAAACATGAGTGGAATAACACGCATTAGAATTTACAACTAATGCAATGATTTTCATGGTCACAGTTTAAACCCGGCTAAACTAAGCCTAAACCAGGTCAAACAGAGCCTGAATGAACCACTGGTATTTTGAACTTTATAATGACAGTATGAGTTTTTTGTTACATTACTGCAGCTTTAGATATAACTGAAAATACATGTATTATAGGGGAGATTTTAGAAAGTACAGATGTATGCTCTCACAAGTCACAAGTCAGTATCAGTATCACATGTGCACTTCATGTTAAACACAAACCAGAATCTTACAATATTTGAAATGTCGTTCAGCTTCTCGTCCTATGAAAAAGCCTGATTTCCCCATTTTGTAAAGTTATAAAATGATACACTCCTAAGGTATCCGTTAATCATAAAATAAAGCATATATACACCAATTTTAGACAAAAGGACTGGCTCCATGGTATTGATATTTCGCAAAATGTCAGGTATTGCACAGCTCTACAATAGAATTAATTTTAGTTTTTGGGTAAAATAACAATTATGTAAATTTTCTGTTTATTTGAGAAATATCTCTCCTGCAACTCAAATATTTTCAGCTTTCAGTTCATTTTATAATATTTGTACAATACCCTTATTCATTTGCTTATTTGACAGGGACAGTACAAGAAAACATTGCCAACTCAGTGGCCGATGTTATGTTCATAAGGGTTTAGCCATAGGCTAATTTGCAGATAAAAAAAAAATGCTTTATAGTATATCATTGGCTCTATGAGGGATTTCTGACTGGATTCTCCGAGAGTTGCTGCTCTTCCTCTCCCATTATTTCCTTATCGGGGATTAGCTATGGTCTAGTTAAAAGCAATAAAAATATAAATAGGCGTTCATGTGACGTCACAACATTCTAAACAGGCTATAGTTTAAAATTGAGCTGTCAAAATGCAGATTTCTAGTCTTAGTTTATTGCTAATTTCTCTGTAATTCCTGGAAAATTAATTCACGTGAAACAAAAACTGTAACAAATTCCAAAGTCGTCTCTTCTGGCACATATGAACTATGGTCTAATTATTTCCTCATTAAGGCGTGTAAAAGTGGTGACTGACAATATTCAAAAACATGTGTGTGATGTTGGTCAGTAGAAAGGACTTAAGAATGTGGCATAAGAAGAATACGTGAATCCAATCACTATCAAATAATGATCAGGGAAAACATTTGGACATTTTATTTTTTGAAATGTGTTTCAAAAACTGTTTCTCTCCCATAGAGTTGTAGTGACTCCAGCTTCAAATAGAATTCCATAACATGACTGCAAGCTATTGGCATATAGCCTTGGGATTCAGATATTTTAGAGTCCATTGACATCTCCCAGACCACAAAATCCCTGCTTGCTTATGACCAGACGTCTCCAAGACACTATTGTTCCATATCGGCCAACTAGAGCACTCCGCTCTCAAAACTCAGGGCTGCTAGTGATTCCTCGAGTCTCCAAATCACTAGGAGGAAGAGCCTTTAGCTACCAAGCTCCGGTTTTATGGAATAAACTCCCAGCTCACGTTAAAGAAGCAGACACAGTCCCTACATTTAAGACTAGGCTCAAAACGTGCCTCTTTGAATGAGCTTATGATCAGGTCAGTTAGGTAAAGCTCTAACCCACAGCCTGAAGTAAAGCTGCCTTAAAAACACTTAGAAACACTGCTGTGGGAAGTACGGTACACTGAGCGCTATCCTCTTCCTCTTCTTACTGCAAACTTTGTCTTATTATGATACAATATTTATTTTATCTGTAGTCTGTTCATTACTATTCACATTATAGTACCTGTCTAGATCGAACAGAGGAACACTACCTACTGGAATACAAGGACTGGATGTTCTGTGATCTTGGCCCATCTGCTGAAGGCACTCCATCGGCCCTGGGTCTCTATAGCCTGTCCGTCCATGGGAGTGGATCTCTCCTTCTGTTGTTCTCCCCAAGGTTTCTTTTTTCTCCCCCTGGGTTTTTGAGTTCTTCCTTGCCGTGCTGGAGAGTCTAAGGACAGGGGACACCCGCGCCGCTCGTCGCCACCCACTGCTGACGCTTATTTGCCTGGATACTTAATTTGCCCAAACTTTACATTGTCTTATTTACTGCTCTGTTTTATTGCCTTAATGTTCGGTGCAGCCCTATGAGGCAACTCCTGTTGTGATATTGGGCTATACAAAACCATTGATTGACTGATTGGCTCTAAAGGCCGCTCAGCTCTTACAGCACTCACAGAAAACGGGGAGACTCCTGCCGACAGGCCCGCAGAAGCCTGCACAGTGTTGATCGCGTTCTTTATACATCCCCCGTACATTCATATAAACAATACAGTCCTGACACAACAGGACGCACAGGAATGCCTCGCCACCCTTTGGCTGTCCCACAAGAGGTCCACCCTCAGGATAAGCGGATCTGTCCCCCAGACAACCCCAGAGAAAACTGTATCGACAGACTGCTGACCTCAAACGACCGCAGTCTTCTAAGTTCACTACTTCTTTACGAGGACATTGAACTGTCAGACCAAACCTGTTTGACAAGATTATACAGTGAGGCGTCATTTTAACCAGCTTTGTCCATGGCATGCAAACCACCCATCTGCTATTGTCAGTTTAAACAATGTCAGTATAAAGGTCTTTGTGTTGGAATTATTTTTATTGCAAAGCAAAGCCTACTGTTATTTTTTCCTAAAGGTCATGATCAATCAATCAAACTTTCTCAAGCGCTTAACAGGCACCACAGTTTGTCAAAAGCACAACCCAGACTAAAACTATGAACTACTACAGTTTATTTCACAAAGTGTCACAAAATGTAAGCATCACAGGCCATTATTAATAGACGGTCATGTCTGTAAGCCTGGTTTCCTCCAATGAGAGGGGCATTACAATGATCTCCAAAGATATTTAGGTCCGTAGACTGTGAAGGTCATGCCTCTAGAGGTCGTCCATTGTGAATTTGGAAGTGTCTTTAGGGTCATTACCCATTTGTAGAAGCACTTAGCTTTTTCACAGATGGTGTTACGGTTTCCTTTAGAATTTGTTGGAAATGAACTGAATCCATTCTTCGTTCAACCCATGAAATTTTTCCCTGTGCCACTGGCTACAATATAACCCCAAAGCGTGTCCTATCCACCCCAGGAATAACATTAATTTTGGATATTAAATTTGGTGTGTTGTGACAGTTTTTTAGGGTCAACTAACTAAAACTAGTTGCAGCAATACACAAACTGTGAGGTACCGTCTGGCAGCTCGCTGGGCCTTTAATCAAACTGCTAGAGAGCGCCGGCTTTCTGCATCACACCTAAGGGCATCACAGGCTTGCCCCCTTTTAACAAATGGGCTATTGTTTAGACATCACAATAGGCCCAGACGTCTGCCACTCATCTGCATAAACACACCAAACGGTCATGCTGTGACGTCTCATACTGTAACACAATTTCTGTTCCCTGCTGTGTGTCTTTGCCTATATAGCTTGATCAGAAAGTCTGTTCGACAGAGCTTACCATGGACTTCTCTGTGTGTGGATCTCCACATGTGTAATAAATCTCACTCTTGACAAAGACAATAGAGTGGTAAGAAAATTCACGACAGGTGCCCCTCCAAATACACGTTTAGGCATAGCTTAGGCATAACAGACAAGCCTCATGCATTTTGGAGACAAATGAGCAACCGTCTATTTGGAGAAGGGGAGAACCAGAATTTCGAAGAGAACATCTGCCCAACTGCTCTTTGGGGTTGTTATGCAGCCACTGGATCAGATTTTCCAATAAAAAGTGATTTGAATATCATAGATGAAACAAAAATCAAACCCTATTTTGATCAAAAATCTATTGTCCCAGCTTTGAATCCGTGGTATTTCAGGCGACTTCTACGTATGTAAGAAAATGTTTTTAGGTGTTGGGTGTTTCCTTTGAGAAGCCTAAAGGACATCTGAGAATAAATAAAAGTGTTCGTCCAAACACAAATCTTATCCAGTCCAAAATAGCTTTTGTTTCTAAAGCGCATAATCAGTCAGAACTCAAACTTTATTTCTGAACTGCTCTACAACAACCACAGCTTATCAAAGTGTTAAAGATACAAACCAGAATAAAAATACAATTAAACGCAGAACAGGTTTTTTTTGTGACAAAGTGCCCCAAAATCTGCATTCTGGACTAGTGTCCAGTGCTCTCTCCTTCCACCCGTCTTACAAGCGAATTTGAGAGTAATACGATCTCAAATTCTCTGTGAAAGAATAAACTATCTTTACAGCTCGCACTAGGACTGCCGAAGTAGCACATAGTCACCGCTCTACATCGACACAGATCTGTGGGAGAGGAAAGGCTCTGTTAGATTTTGATGTTTTGTATAATTTCCAAAAATACTGTCCTCTCACCGTAGCTGGGGTTGTACTTGAACGTGGCCAGTGCTGGTTCTGGGGAGAGCAGACAGGACGCTTGTCTCCAGCTCAGATGGACCCAGACTTTTGCTCCTCCCTGTGATTATAAGGTGACACATTGGTTAGCTGTTCCCGCCTCAGAGTAAGAATGTCCCGGGTTTGGATCCTGGACCAGATGGGGTCTGTCTGCACGGCGTTAGCACGTTTATTTTATAACACCTAGGGATATTCAAAATGCAAACCAATAGAAGAAAATCGATACTTTTGATACTTGTAACCCAAATGTTAAAACTTAATTTCCATTTTTGATCAAAGGATTAAAAAAAATAATAAATCTACTATGTCCTGATATTTTGAGTTCTGCAGCTCCTGTGGGATGAAAGAAAAAAGGCTGTATAAATGTGACAACAAATTAAGAACAGTAACTCTCATTAAAGAAAAAATAAAAATGTGGCTAACGTTTCAGTCACTGCCACTGAAATCAGTATCTATATAATTGTAAATATCGCCTTTGGAGTTTTTTTTACCTGCCCACGCCCTAAATTTTACACATATGATGATGTCACACTCCATGTGAGGGGGAGGAGCCAGTTGTTCCTATTAACTGCACTAAGTAGTAGGGTATTAAGTAAAAAGAAAAGTCATGAATTCCAAAAATAATCATTAATATCATTGACTGGGTCCATGATTTCTGTCAAATACCAAAAATCTCCTCAAAACAAAATAATTTTACTCCATCTGTATAAATATTATAAGCCTTTAGAACGCTGTTAGAATAGATACGCTAGAATGTTGTGATGTCACGTGACCACAACCAATAGGCAAACATGTGTCTGCGTATTGATATGTGTTTTCTTCTATAAAATATAGAAATTATTTGGAAGAGTTGTTTGAATTTAAGATGTTATGTGCCAAAAGTAGTAAAGTAAAGGTCTTCAAAACCTATAAAGGATATAAGACCAGAAATATCCCAGCATATTTATGGATGTGAAATTTTACAAAAATGAAAGCAGCAATAAATAAAGCTGATCATAATACAATGCATCCTGAAAACACAGCACATAAATAAAAATAAAGTCAAATAATACACAAAACAAAGAAAGGATTGTATTTGTAATGATATAAATGAGTGTCTGTTGTCGTATGAAGTGGGAACACACACAGAGGTGGGACCTTTTCCCATGCTGTTGGCCTATATAGCTCATGGTTAAGATTGCAATTTAAACAAACCAAGAATTGAATACGAAATAAAAACTTTCCAAAGGCATTGGCCAGTGAGCTTATGACAAGCCCTGCTCACCACTCACCGTACAGGAAGGTCATGTTCTGATTGTCGTAGGAGTCGTAGGAGTGGATCACCAGACACTCGGAGCAGCTCTGGAAGAACGTGTAGACGGTGGAGCTGACTGAAAAGTACAGAGCACTGTTAGCTTATGCTGCTGTAGCCCTGGGTTCACACACACAAGCTTTGAATCAAATAAAGGCGATCTCACAGACACTGCAGGTGAAGAGGGAAAAGAATCACATTTAGGAATATCAATGTGAAACTTTTGCTAAACATTACTGATATAAATATGAGGAGTACATGTATTTTCAGCAATGAAATCTAAATAATGGATAGAAAAACCCCTCTGACAAAACCTTCAAAATATTGTTAAGTCCCAGATTGTCCAACAAACTATCTGACCAAATCATCTCCTATCACTTTATGTATTCTGTCTCTTTCTCTGACAGGGTAATCCAGCTTCTCCTGCACTTTTTGAATAGCCCTCATAGATTCATTAGCTAACATATCAACGGTGCCGTGATGAAGACCATTTGAGGGCAGAAAGTCTCCAGACAGGTCCAGGGGTTGAAAGTTGCAAATAAATTCAGACCACTTCCTATTACGCAACCAATCCACAGGGTCTTACAGGACATCTGAAGCGCCGAGCTATTCACCAAAGACACTTCGGGGTCAAGGAAGTACCCGCAGTATTTTTCCCTGAACACAGAGAGAAGAGTCATTTAGCTGTGTGCCTCTCGAGCAGGATGAGGCTGAGCATACTTTTGGTCCTTGTGCCGGATCCCTTTGACCATCCTCACCACCCACTCCTCTGCGGTGGTGTTGAGCTTCATCCACTGACTGCCGACACCAAGAGGGTCACTGCTGCCGTGGGCTTCGATCAAGATCCATGGGCCCAGGGCCTCCTCCAGCTGTTCTGGGGGACCCCGAGGCGACACCAGGCCAGCTCAGAGACATAGTCCCACCAGCGTGTCCTGGGCCTTCCACGAGGCCTCCACCCAATAGGACATGCCTGGAGCACCTCCCGAGTGAGGCGGCCAGGAGGCATCCGAAACAGATTCCCTAGCCACCTCAGCTGGCTCCTTTCGACGTTAAGGAGCAGCGACTCTACTCCGAGCTCCTCCCGGGTAACTGAGCTCCTCACCCGATCTCGAAGGGTGCGCCCAGCCACCCTGTGAAGGAACCTCATTTCGGCCGCTTGTATCCGCGATTGTAGCCCAAGGCTACAATCCGGTGTGGCTTGTTCATTAACTTGCACTGTCCCGACCAAATAAACCAATAAGTAAATAAATAAAGACCAGATTAAAATGATTTAAGCGATTGTACTGGAGCTCCCAGTACAAATAACTGGGATATTAGCAACAACTTATACACACTGTAAATGCAAGGTTTAGACTATTGTAGCTGGTTGCTAGTTTTAAGGGACAATTTGTCACGTTGTGGGGGTGAGTTGGGGGAATAGACCCAAATGCAAGCAGCTCTCCGTTCAAAACTCATCTTTAATGGACAGACCAAGTACAAAACTGCAGAATAACAAAAGACTCACACAAGGATCGTGGAACATAGGTATCCAAAAAACTCCAAGGACCAGGACTGACAGGTTGCACACCAAGACTACACACACAATAACGACAAAGACAAGGAGAACACAGGGGAATATATACACACACACAAGGGAAATGGGGAAGAGGTGTAACACATTAGGGCGGGGCAGGTAATCAACACAGAGGAAGGGCAAGCACACAGACCCAGACAAAGAATATCAAAATAAAACACACCAGACAGAAACACAGAACCAAAACAGGGGAAACAAGACAAAACTAAATAAATCAAACCCAAACCATGACACAATTGTTATCAGATTATGGTCCATTTCAATCAGTATATTCAACCAAAAAGAAATATTTCAAGTAAAACAGTTTGGGCACCTCTGGTGTACATTGTATGGTATTTTATTGACAAACTAACATAACTAATAGGCTAATTGGAAATTGAAAGGATTGAAATGGAATTGAAAGGAAATAGACAATTAAAAGTAGAATGTATTTATTGTGTCATAAATCAATGCCATGTTTTATAAGCTCTTTCTGAGCAATGAACAAAGGAGAAGTCATCACAATCCAGAACAGTACATTTATTTAGTTATAAGGATAATAACATGGGATAACTAGGCCTTAAATTGTGTCTTAAAATATGAGGCAGTAAACCAAAAGACCAGCTTGTCCTGAACCATTTAAAGTCCCAAAGGTTCATCCAAGAGCCTCTTCATCCAGATAGCAGGTTCAAGGCCCCCTCCATTCACATCATCTTCATCCTACAGAGCAGCAGAAGAGGAGCTAGATCAGCAGTCTCCAAACTTTCATTCTTTAATAACAAATGTTCGTCTGTCTGTGGGGGTTAAACATAAAGGGCCTGATCTTGTGTTTCTAAAAGCAGGAGCGTACAGTGAGATCTTGCAGCTTTCAGACCTGGTGCTTTATGTGGGCTGGACAGACACCCATGGTCAATGTCGATGTTATGTAGAATGACCTTTTTCCTCCAACCAAACTCTTTCTGCGGCCGGAAAGGGGCAAGAGTACGGGAGGAGGGCATAGCATGTCATTTTACTCCTCTTTTCCGCCGTCCTCCCACATTAGTACTATACCATAAATCTCCCGTATAGCAAAATAATAATAATAATAATAATAATAGTAATAATAATAATTAATAAAAGATAGCTCTGCCTCTCCAAACTTTCAACCACTAGAATGTGAGAAATGCAGTGGCCTTAATTGGCAGTTGTCGCGAGGTTTTCATTGCTGTCAGGTGTCCTGTTTTGGCCGGGAAAATATCGCATTTTACCCCATCTTGAAGCTTGGTTCTGGTGGGGGACGGCTCGCAGCAGGTGCTGAAAAATTTCCCTTATTTTCAAATCCAAATCTCGTCAGGTATGGAGAGGGGTTGTGGGGTGAACACGTGTTTTCGTTTGGGTCACATCAACACAATTACGGCTGAATGCAGACCCGCACGGGACCAGCTGTATATCCTTTTTTCTCGGACAGTGTTTAACTCACAGTGGGATAAATAAAGTTTTTAGTTTGATCAGTGTGAGCTTATGAAAGTTGAAGAACACGAGGCAGCGCAATATAAACGAGAAAAAGAATATGAGGCTGCCCGGTCAGTGCTGCTTGCAATAAACTACGCCTCAGTCGACATCTTTTTTTCAGTAACCGACACCCTCTCACTAGGGAGGAGCGTTAGCGTTACGGCTGCACAAGCAAGATGACTGTTGCGTTTGGAGCAACGCTGTCTTTGTGCCAGGCTGTAGATCGGGGCCAAAGTGTCCCTTCCTTTCCCGATCAGGTCCTATTTAGTGCTTGCACAGCCTCCTGTAGTTACTGAGGTTTTGGCTTTCAAATGAGGAATGGCGGGTTCACATGTAGTCATTTTGGAATAAGCGATAGATAGTACAAAACAAAATCAGTTTAAATGAATCTAATGTTGTCTTGTTTTGTTCAAAGCTCAATAAATCAGGCATATTACTTTGTGTCTCTGGATGTGTTTATTTAATCCCTGCTCTGTAGCAGCTTCGATGACTGCTTGTGCCCTGGTGTCCCGTCTCATGGTGGCTCTTTGCATGTTGCTTTGAATCGCAGCACAAATGTACAGTAGCCCTGAGGACAATATCAACATAACAAAGCAGATGATTTGAGTCCCAAATGAGAGGCTGAGACTTTGTAGGAGTACAGGGTCTGGACACATTGTGGTAGTTGATGTCTCACAGTGTTTGTTTGGTGGGGTTTTGTTGATGATGCTGGTTGTTTGTCTGTTTGTTTGTTTGTATACTTTATTGTCCCCGTAGGGAAATTAGTCCTCTGCATTTAACCCATCCTTCGAAACCACTGGGGCAACCCATAAGGAGCAGTGGGCGAAAGCCGTGCCACGCCCGTGAACCCATCTCCATGATGTGGAGCCAGACTGGTTGTCAGAATCACCTGGTGGATGGATCAGTAAATAAAGAAGGAGCTGGGACAGTCCTTGGTACATGTCCTTATGCCCAGAACCTGCAGTACAAGCTCAAATGTCATACTATAAACATTTTACAATAAACTGTGGATAAAAATCTATACCTTATTAGGTTTATCTGCAGTTCAGAGGTAGAGGGGCTGCAGTGGTCACCAGGCCTGAGACCCAGGGGACACAATCAGATGTGAATGCTACAGTATGGACTGGCTTTTAACCACAGGATACATGAAAAATACTTGTTCATAAAACCACATTTAAAAAAGGGTTTCAAGGAAAAAAGGAGTAGATTTTCATTTTAAAACCTCAACTCTTTACTAATAAGTAAAACATGATTTAGATGAGACTGCACTACAATCTTTTTTGCTTATTCTAATTTAATTGTTGCTATATACTATATTTTAAACATTTATCACTGAGTAAATAAATGTAAAAATTATAGATGAATGTGAACTGAACGCTGCATTCATCTTGCCTCAGAATTCTTTAACACCAACTTGGATTAAGATTTTCAAGATTTTTTATTTGTCAAACCATGTGAATGATTTGAAATCAGATTTCTCTCATCCTTGATTGTGGAGCGAGGGGTGGGGGACCCATCATGTGCGATGGACTTTTTGAATGTTTTTCTTTTTTGTATGTGTAAACACATTTGATTACATAACTTGTCAAAGGATGCTTATCAAACATTGGCCTCTGAGAATAATCAAAGCTACTTAGTGTTTTTCCAGAGGCACTGCAGGGGGCCCCCAAAGCCTGTCTAAAAATTGCAACAACAAAAAATTGTTTGAATGGAAATTAATATGAATTTATTTAAATGTACTGTTTTAAATCAATATTTATCCAAATTCTTTAAAATAGTGTTAAGGAGCATGGTCACTGACTTTTTCAAAGTCATGTATTGTGTTGTCTGTGATATATTGTATGAGTGAGTTATTTACAAGAAAGAAGTCTATTCTGGAACAAGTGGGATGACTGACAAGTGTATTCTTTAAGAGAAGGATAGATCATTCTCCAACTGTCACAGAGGCCGTATCTTTGCATATTATCTTTGCATATTATTTATTTTGTCAAACGTGGGTATCTCGGTTCACCACTTGTGCGGTCTTTTGATGCATCAATGGTAGTATTAAATCTCCATACTTGGAAAAAATCGGGATTATCTTCACTTGGTCCGTAAAAGTTCCACAGTGTCAGTGGTGTTCCATTAAGTGATCCTTTAATACAGAGATATCTACCTTCTGGATGCTTTAATTCTGGCATTAATATTCATTTTAAATTAGAGTTGCAACTCCACTTTCTTTATGGTTCTTTGATGCATAATATATATTTATTTTTTGTGAGAAATTCATATTTATTTTTTTTAAACAAATATTATGTCCTCATCAACATTTCTAGACGTGTAATAACTTCATTTTCCTTTGATCTAATACATGGCATGTTCCAAGTTAAAATCTTAAGACTTCTATTGTGAGCTAAAGCCTGGACTTTAGATGCTCTGCTTGATCCAGCAGCCATGTCACCCGAAGATATCGCTGCATCAAAACCCATGTCATCATAAGCTCTTTCTACATCAGAGGCCATGTCTTCATACTTCATGCATCTGCTGGATGTAAGAATACATCATTTGAAACTCAAATATTTATTTGCAACAAGTACAGCCCTGATCAAAAGTTTAAGACCAGTTGAAAAATGGAGACAACAACAAAAATCACAATTTGCATGGTTGGGTCTTCACAAGGTTTCAAGTAGAATTTCAATATGCATCAAGAAGAAATGAGAGTGAGTAAAGCTTTTATTGAAAACAACACATGAACTGAAATAGGCTTCTTCTTTTTTTTGCAAATCTGTGCAAAAATGTGGATTCAGTGTCATCTTCTGTCAGAAGATCCTGAAAAAAATGTGTGCCTCTCGTGGTTTAACCATGAGAGGCACAATAACCAGGTTATTGGGCTACAGTCAGCTCCAGAAACAATCTTAATTTGGGTCGAGGACCCTCCAGCCAATCGGACCCTCCGGCTAAGTGTTTGGGACATTTTTGGGCTCTTCCACGGCTCTTTAAGGAAATTCAAAAAGACTGTCTTACTGCGTCCCACCTCAGCAGCGTTGGCGCACATCAAGAGGCTCTGCTTATGCAGCTTTTTGCACAGATTTGGACTTTTAATAGGTAATTTGTATAATGTACAGTTGAGTTGCTTATTTTGGTAGTGTTGGCCCTGCTTTGTCTCAGCAGCTCCCTCTTCGTTTTCTTCGCCTGGGAAAACCGCTAATGTAGCCGCGCATGGGTAAGATGTTCCAATCAGAAGTGCAGCTCTACTAAACCGGATAAACAAATATTCCTCTTGTGAAATGTCCGAACGAAGCAAAATGAAGTGGATTTATTAATCATGGATATTTGGCGCCCCTTCCTCATTAAGAGCTTTGATAGCAACACAGCAGGAAACAGCTTGGTCCCAGACAGGAGAGTTTCCCCACGTCAGCTGCACTGGGACTCGGGCAGGGAACAGGTACGAGACTACGAGCGCTAAAAAAGCATCTCACAGAGCACTAAACTGTAAGTTTAGTATCTTTTTATTAGGGTGGATTTTGTGTTTGAGTTGATCTCTGATGTCTCGCTCTGTCAACAAAACATCTCATAAAAACTGTTTCCACGTTATAATACGCTCGTCTCCGCCGTCATGTGTCGTATGTTTTCGTATATTACGAGTTTTCCCGAAGGTTTCGTTTGGGGCGGAGGCCCTACTGCTTTGGTTTGTGTTGTTGATACATCCTTTGGCGAACAAATGCCACATAAAAAGGCAGTTTTATCCATGTGCCTATTGTCGATCAGTTTATATGAGTTTGAATGAGTGAACCCAGGTTGCCAGGTTGAAGGCCTTGACTGAAACCTCACGGCACGTCACTGGTCAGACCTGCTTTGTCAAATAATATAAGAAAGTGATATTGAACCTTGTCCAAAGATGATCTCAGACCACACAGACAGACAACAAATAAAATGTATTTGCATTCATGTCACCTTTAACCAAGATCAACAGAGGAAATGCTTACCTGATCGATATGGGGTGAGATTTGTGTCATATTGATTCATTGATGCAAAAATATAAATTAATTCAAAATCCCAGATTTATTCACAATGTCTAATTTGTGTGCTTAGATTTATTCACGTAAAATATTTATTTGCAAATATATATTTGTGAATAAAAGGTATGTTTTGGTTTGTGAATCTCTGCTTCTGTGAATAAAACATGTTTTGTGTTTGTGAATCTGTACTTTTGCATGTGCCAATTTGAATCTGCATTTGTGAATCACTAAAGGCTGAATTCTTCTCCTTTGTGAATGTGGATATTTTTGAGACAAATGTCACACGTTTTTATGAAAAATCTATGCACAGTTTTGAATCCTCGCAAAATCCAGATTTATTCAAAAAGTTAGTTTTGCATGCAATTTTTTTGAACAAACATTATTTTTTATATAAAAAATAACTTTCAATTTATTCGAAATAATTCACATTTTATTTGTAAATCTCTAGTTTTGCATGTGAGAGTTTGAATCTGCACTTGTGAATCACTCACCGCGTGCATTCAGCCTTTGATCTGCCGAGGATCTTTTTGACACAAACATTCCGCCGTGTGTTCTCCCAGATTAATGGTCGCAACAGCACAGTTCCCGTTGTGACCGCTGGGGGCAGTGTGATGACATTTCCAATGGAGACGCTGTAGCCAAGGAGAACACTGTAAAAAATTACCTTATTTTTGGAAACATAGCTCTTTATACTAATTCAAGGGCGCTGATTTCAATGTTGCCAAGCCCAGTTCTTGTGTTAAAATGGTCAAATCGGTCATCAAAGATGACCTCATCATCCATATATGGTACAATATTTAGTTTTGTGTTTTGAAATTGAAACAAATCTAATTTACTAATTCAAGGGTGTTGATTTAAAACAAATCTATTTTATCAAACCAAATTCTTGCGTTAATATGGTCTAATGATGAGTTTCATGAAAGGCCAATGTTACACTCACATACATTCATACATTTTTTTTTTAGATGTCGATGATAAAGTCAATGTCAATTATCATAAAGCAACATAACTAAGGTTCAATCTGCTGATTTTGATACAAATTTACATGCAATTCTGCTTCCACTGTTTAGTTATTAACATTATTATTATTCATATTTCACAAGTGTTTTTTCATGACTAATAGTCTCATCCATCCATCCATTTTCTTCCGCTTTATCCGGGGCTGGGTCACAGAGGCAGCAGACTGAGCAGAGATGCCCAGACTTCCCGATCCATACACACCTCCATCCTGGGGGGTCCCCGATGCCTCTCCCCAATAGGACATGCCTGGAAAACCTCCCGAGGGAGGCGACCAGGAGGCATCTGAAACAGATGCCCGAGCCATCTCAGCTGCTCCTTTCAACGTGAAGGACTCTCCACCGACTTGGAGGGGAAGCCGCCTTTTCCCACAGAGAACCATGGCCTCGGATTTGGAGGTGCTGATCCTCATATTGGCTGCAAACCGCCCAGAGCAGCTGAAGGTCCTGATTTGATGAAGCCAACACAACATCATCTGTAAAGAGCAGATGAGATCCTGCAGAGGTTCCCAAACAGGACACCCTCCGGCCCTGGCTGCGCCTAGAAATTCCTGCCACGACCAGGACGAAAACCGCGTTGTTCCTCCTGAATCCAAGGTTCGGCTATTGTCCGGATCCTCCTCTCCAGCACCCTGGAGTACAGAGCCGTTTTTTCCTATACGCAAACTACGCAAGGTGCGTAGGGCCCCCGCAGCCGCAAGGGCCCCGCATCTCCGTCAAACTACGGTGTTGTTTCACTGATTACGGGGACAGGCTCTCTGACAGCGCTCACTCACTCTCTGCCTACTTTGTCACATAAAACACCAAAACGCAGCAGTCTGCTGAAGTGGATGAGCAGGAGAGACCTAGCGCCTTCTCCCTGTCACTTTCAAGGCGCAAGTGCTTCTCCCCTTCACGTCCCCGCTTGACTGTCTTTCCCGGTGCTCGCCTCCCTCCTGCATGTCCCCCATGTCCCGGGCGCTGCCCTCATGTTTTCTCTGCTCGGACTCGGGGCTGCATCGCCACACTCTCATTTAAACTCTCTTCTTATTGTTTCTAGCGGAGCATCAGGACAGTAGTTTGGTGAATAGACAAGAGTAAAGCCGTACACGTGGCCTTTTTGTCTCAAAGAGGAGTTGAATCCACACGGTTCTCATGAGCACAGTTACTTAAAGTAACTCTGGTTCTCTAAATGTGCACAGTCTAAAATGAATTGGGCTACTCACAGGCTAATTCTCAGCAGTAAGACAGAAATAACCGTCAGGTGCAGGTTTCAGTTAGTTTTAAATCAGCGGTTCCCAAACTGTGGGTCAGGAACCAGAGGTGAGAGAATATGACCATTTGCCATTTTAAAAAGTGGAGGAAATAGACTAGTAGTAGTCCTGAATCCCAGTCTGACAGTGGCTTAGTGGTTCTCACACAGAGGGGCAAGGCCTGAATTGAGGTCATTATGTTCCACTTCTGCCCTGCTGCACAGTGGAACTGTTTGTGACCGTAAATGGGTTCGCTCTTCATCGAATAGCCATGGTACCTACAGTACAGTAGGTACTTGATGCCTGATGGCATCCCTTACTTCCAGGCTCCACAAACGGGTTCGGGGATTGCCGCTGCAACAGGCACCAGCGACCCTACGGCCACAGCTACGAACAGCCGCATCAACAATGGAGGAGGAAAACAGGGTCCACTCGGACTCCATGTCTCCAACCTCCCTCGGAATCTGGGAGAAGCTCTTCCGCAGGTGGGAGCTAAAGACCCTACTGACAGAGGGATCCACCAGACATTCCCAACAGACCCTCACAACACATTTGGGTCTGCCAGATCTGATTTGCTTCCTCCCGTTCCAGCGGATCCAGCTCACCACCAGCTCAGCCCCTCTCTTCCCCGAGTGTCCAAGACACGCGGCTGGAGGTTAGATGACACAACTACAAAGTCGATCATCGACCTCCGGCCTAGGGTGTCTCGGTCCCAAGTCGGTCCCAAGTCTCACGACTCAGGGTCCAGTGGGCGTTGAAGTCCCCCAGTAAAACAATGGAGTCCAGGTAGGCCAGGTACTCTGCACAGATGTTGGACCCGTAGGCCAAGACAACGGTGAGAGACCTGTCCCCAATCCAAGGCCGTAAGGACACCTGTTGGGGTGAACTCCAACACGTGGCGGCTGAGCTGGTGGGTGCAATAAGCAAGCTCCAGAAGTGGAGCGTCCAGCCTCTCTCCAGGAGTTGGGATTCAGAATCCAAGCTGTGCGTGGAGGTGAGCCTGACTATATCTAGCTGGTACCTCTCAACCTCCTTCACAAGCCAAGGCTCCTTCCCCAGCGAGGTGACATTCCACGTCCCAACAGCCAGAAGCTGCGCACGTGGACCGTATTTACAAAACACCATCTCCAAACATGCTTAGGGTACAGGGTCAAGGGTTGACAGAACCCGTACCAACTGGCTCTCTTGCAATTTCCATCCTGTCTCCTCTGGTTTTGGAAAAGGTGGTTTGGTGACGTGCGGCTGGCCACCATGGCCTGGTAATGTGACCTCAACAGATGGTGTTTAAATGCATCACTCATTCAGGGCCGCTAACTTTACCAAAGAGCTCCATGCGAGCAAGGTCGAGGGACTCCTCTGTCGTATCTCATAATCGGTAGACGAACTTCTCAGCAGATGTGATTTTGGAGACCTCAAGCACTCCTTCAACAGACTCAAGCAGGTCATAGTTATTAACAAATACTTTACACTCTGTCTTCTTGGAATAACTAGAGATGAACGAGGTGCTATCACACCCTGTGATTGCGTGGAAGGGGAGCAGTGCCTCTAAACACATTTGGGGAAGATGTTTTGCCGTACCAGCCCAAAACAACATATTGGTGGTGACTCTTGCACTATGTGCCAACAGGAGTATCAAGACGTCGGTATCTCTCGCAGACACAGTAACGCTATCAACATAATCATTGAGATGAACGAAATGCAATCTTTGATGACCGGTTTGACCATGAACACAAAAATTGGGCTTGGCAACATTGATTTTTTTAAATCAGCACCCTCAATTTAGTAGAATAGATTAGTTTCGATTTCACACAAAACTAAATATTTTACCATATGGATGATGAGGCCATCTTTGATGACCGATTAGACCATTTTAACACAATAATTTGGTTTGATAACATAGATTTTTTTTTTAAATCAACACCCTTGAATTAGTAAAATAGATTTGTTTCAATTTCAAAACACAAAACTAAATATTGTACCATATAAATGGTAAATGGTCACATTTTATATAGCGCCTTTCTACCTGCTTTAGGCACTCAAAGCGCTTTACATCAAGGAACCAGTCACCCATTCACACTCTCATTCATACACCAGTGTACGCAGACACTGGTGTATGGATGATGAGGTCATCTTTGATGACCGATTTGACCATTTTAACACAAGAACTGGGCTTGGCAACATTGATTTTTGAAATCAGCGCCGTTGAATTAGTATAAAGAGCTATGTTTCCAAAAATAAGGTCATTTTTACAGTGTTCTCCTTGGCTACAGCGTCTCCATTGGAAATGTCATCACACTGCCCCAGCGGTCACAACGGGAACTGTGCTGTTGCGACCATTAATCTGGGAGAACACACGGCGGAATGTTTGTGTCAAAAAGATCCTCGGCAGATCAAAGGCTGAATGCACGCGGTGAGTGATTCACAAGTGCAGATTCAAACTCTCACATGCAAAACTAGAGATTTGCAAATAAAATGTGAATTATTTCGAATAAATTGAAAGTTATTTTTTATATAAAAAAGAATGTTTGTTCAAAAAAATTGCATGCAAAACTAACTTTTTGAATAAATCTGGATTTTGCGAGGATTCAAAACTGTGCATAGATTTTTCATAAAAACGTGTGACATTTGTCTCAAAAATATCCACATTCACAAAGGAGAAGAATTCAGCCTTTAGTGATTCACAAATGCAGATTCAAATTGGCACATGCAAAAGTACAGATTCACAAACACAAAAACATGTTTTATTCACAGAAGCAGAGATTCACAAACCAAAACATACCTTTTATTCACAAATATATATTTGCAAATAATATTTTACGTGAATAAATCTAAGCACACAAATTAGACATTGTGAATAAATCTGGGATTTTGAATTAATTTATATTTTTGCATCAATGAATCAATATGACACAAATCTCACCCCATAGATCAACAGCAGCTGGTTTATCACAATGAGACAGATCATGAAGCGGCGCTGGCATCTGTCTATTTGCATGAGGCGTAGGACACACGTAGTGGGAGTTATGAACAGATCCTCGTGATGTGGGCTGACAAAATGAATTCTTCAAATGCAACAAACTTAAGTGGCTAGAAATGTAGACAGTTTCATGTGGGCATATGTGCAGGGCTGTGTGAGGGTCATAATAAAGACACAGTGACCAACCCTGTTTGACTAGTTTCTCTGAGTCAAACAGATGTTAGTCCATGAAAACCTCTTATTATTAGCTACCATCATACATAATAAAACCAATGGAGGCATTGCTTTAAGGTCCTATTATATTCTGTTGAAATTCTTTTGTAGCTCTAGCGCTATTTGGACGGCATGAGAATTATCTGGGGACGTCGGTCAAACTGAAATGACCCCAGAATGTTGATCATTTTTATGGGCATTTGCACGGGATCAGCAATGTTAGTAATTCACTCATTTTTTTACGGAAATGGTGGTTACATAATTACCCTGAATGATGACAACAAGCCTTTTATTCATTTGTGTTTGTCTTTGCACCAAACACTTCCGACACTGTCCTTCAGAGCCATGTTGGTCTGTCTAACGTTGCCATGACAACAGGGGCGTTCTTCAGGTTCACGTCTGTGTAACGTCGCAGTTTGTTTTCTCTTTTATACTTTTTAAATCGATAAACAGCAATTTTTTTAGATGTCATTACGCAGGTTAAAAACTTTCAAAAAATTATCATAAAGGGAATAATTACCCTGATTTTTGCTGTTTAAAAATCACAAACATAGCCTATATTTCCTATTGCAAAATCTATATAAGGGAGAGTGGTTTTACTTCATTGAAATATTGGTTTAAATTTTTTCAGAGGGAGTTTTGGATCTTGTTTAATTTTTGAATAAACTATTCATAAGTGGGGGGAAAAATCGCCTTGATTTCTTGTTTTGTTTTAATGCGCAATAAATAAGACTTAGAATTACATATTAAAGAATCCCTCCGAAAAACATTTCAAAAGTGTGGAGTCTGTAGCTACTAAAGGGGAGATGTTGTTGCAAGGGTGCAATGAAAACCTCATTTGTAGAAAACGGGCCTAAAGTTTTGTAACGTCTGCACGTGCGCCCTGTGTATATTTCTTCTCGTCTTTAGCCGCAGCTGACTCCCCTTCGTAGTACACTTGGATACAAAATATGTCTTTCAGAATGAATACGAGTGGGAAACCAGACGGTGTTGTTGATATTTTTGGGAAATCTCTGGCTCACCCTAATAATCCAAGAAAATAGCAGAATTACATTGAATGACCAGATTAGATGATTTGAACGACTGTATTGCCCTTCCAGTGCAAATGACTGGGATATTGGCAACAATATGTATATCAGCATCATAACAATTTAAATTGTGGCTTGTAAAAACCTTCGGTAGTGTAACCCACTTTGGAATTTACATGAATACTAGGTTCATAAAGAGCTCAAATGTGAAATGTTGTAATAGTAGCCACAATGAAAGACAGACAACATGTAAGAAAATTTAAATTGATTTAGTTAAATTTGTCGAGAATTATAACAACAAATACAATATACAAGATGGGCGGCACGGTAGTATAGCGGTTAGCGCTCGTGCTTCACAGCTAGAAGGTCCGGGTTCGATTCCCACCAAGGCCAGGGCCTTTCTGTGTGGAGTTTGCCGTTCTCCCCGTGTCTGCGTAGGTTTCCTCCGGGTACTCCGGTTTCCCCTACCACTAAAAACATGTACAATAGGCCAGGATGAATGTGAGTGTGTTTGAGAGTGCGCATGGGGGACGACGGATGGAAATTAGCCCAAGGCTACAATCCGGTGTGGCTTGTTCATTAACTTGCACTGTCCCGACCAAATAAACAAACATAAACATACAAAATAAAATTGCGCCTTTAAATAACCCAAAATATACCCTTAAAGTCTGTTAGTGAGTGCACTCAAGATCTAAATGTTCCAAGTTCTCAAGTTTTGGCTGATATGGTCCTACCGCAGCCGATACTCCATGCGGTTAGTGATGGTCTTGATCCAGTTCCAATTTCAGTTGGGGTGGCTCGCCATCTAGTGGTCCTCTCCAAGGATGTTCCCAAACCGCATTAAAAAGACCTGACCGATTCACATGTACTCCAAAACAAACTGACGTCAAGGGTCTCAGCGCAGGCGCAGAGGACTGCCGATTCTCTTTTGTTCCTTCACGGAACGGTGTCAGAGATCTGTGTCCAGTGTGATTTTAAGGGCTTTCCTGTGGCCGATCAGCTGTCAACTTCAGCTCCAGGTCGGCGACAGGACTCCTCTTTAGGCTTGGATTGATGTAGATTTTCCTCAGATTTTCTCGTTTGATTTTCTCCAAAATGTGTAACTGTTCAACAGTTGGCTTTGCGTGTCGTCTCACTGCTTGACTCAAGGCAGAAGCGAGGAGGAGAGGGGTCGCGTGCACCATGGAGCAATGAACTGAACGTTGCTTAGTTTTTTACGTGACTTTGGCTTCCATATTATGCTGCATTTCAGTGCAGTTTGTTGACATACAGTATAACAATTAATAAAGTGCAATTTTTGTTTTGGCACTGAGCATTACTTTGTGGCTTACAGGAATTAGGAACGTTATTAACCTTAGTTTTACACCTGGGTTACAGTAGATACTGTGGTGTGTGAACCTGCACGGCTTTGTGAGGGCTGTGCGTCATAATAATTAGTCTGAGTTATGTTATGTACCATGTGATCTTGAGACGGCCAACACTTTGTGGTAGTTGGACCGTTGAGAAGTGCAGGGCACCGCTTCCACTGTGAGGGTTTCGTACATGATGCCGGTCACAGATGGATCCAAGAAATGGTAACAAAGAAGCAGGAAGGACAGCTGTGTAAGGAAAGGAAAATCCTCCAGCACTACATGGCGTTGCATCCATATCCCTGTCCCCAGAAACTGCAAGAAAAGCTCAATTGTCAGTCATATCATGTCATATAAACATTTTAAAATGACCAGTGGATCAAAACTCACCTCATTGTGCTTTAATTTAGTGCAGTTCACAGATGGAGGAGATGCAGGGGTGCAAGGCTTGAGGCCCAGTGGCACACAGACTAACTGGACCAATCAGATATTCTTAACAAGGCACAAATGCTATTGAATATGGTGGACGAGATCTTCAATCAGATTACATAAAAAAATAAGAGAAGAGTACAGACAAGAACAGGAGGAGAGAGGAGTACAGAGTCAAGGAGAGGAGGAGAGAGGACAACAGACAAGGAGAGGAATTTAGAAGAGTACAGACGAGGAGAGAGGAGTACAGACAAGGAGAGGAGTTTAGAAGAGTACAGACGAGGAGAGGAGGAGAGAAGCGTACAGAGACAAGGAGAGGAGGAGTACAGAGACAAGGAGAGGAGGAGAGAGGAGTACAGACAAGGAGAGGACGAGAGAGGAGAGAGGAGTACAGATGAGGAGAGGAGGAGTACAGAGACAAGGAGCAGAGGAGAGAGGAGTACAGAGACAAGGAGAGGAGGAGAGAGGAGTACAGACAAGAAGAGGTATTTAGAAGAGTACAGATGAGAGGAGGAGAGAGGAGTACAGAGACAAGAGGAGGAGAGAGGAGTTCAGACAAGGAGAGGAGTTTAGAAGAGTACAGACGAGGAGAGGAGGAGAGAGGAGTTCAGACAAGAAGAGGAGAGAGGAGTACAGACAAGGAGAGGTATTTAGAAGAGTACAGATTAGAGGAGGAGAGAGGAGTACAGAGACAAGAGGAGGAGAGAGGAGTACAGACGAGGAGAAAGGCCTACAGAGACAAGGAGAGGAGGAGAGAGGAGTACAGACAAGGAGAGGAGTTTAGAAGAGTACAGACGAGGAGAGGGGAGTACAGACAAGAAGAGGAGGAAGAGGAGTTCAGACAAGAAGAGGAGGAGAGAGGAGTACAGACAAGAAGAGGAGAGAGGAGTACAGAGACAAGGAGAGGAGGAGAGAGGAGTTCAGACAAGGAGAGGTGTTTAGAAGAGTACAGACGAGGAGAGAGGCGTACAGAGACAAGGAGAAGAGGAGAGAGGAGTACAGACAAGGAGAGGTGTTTAGAAGAGTACAGACGAGGAGAGGTGTTTAGAAGAGTACAGACGAGGAGAGGTGTTTAGAAGAGTACAGACAAGGAGAGGTGTTTAGAAGAGTACAGACGAGGAGAGGTGTTTAGAAGAGTACAGACAAGGAGAGGTGTTTAGAAGAGTACAGACGAGGAGAGGTGTTTAGAAGAGTACAGACGAGGAGAGGTGTTTAGAAGAGTAATTGGTGAGGGGTACTGTGAAAAACTCAGAAAGCAGGATGAGCAGGATGGTAGAAGTTTTACTCCAGTTCCTACTGCTGCTTGGACTCCAGGCCTGACTGCGGATACATCTGCGGATACATCTGCGGATCGAACTGCGGATTTGCCAGCGGGTCCGCAGATCAATCCTCTTGAGGATTTGACAACGAATCTGGGTGCGGGTTTGTCCACTGGTATGACTGCAGATCAAAGAGCGGATCCGGCCTTGGAGCGGTACCTGTTCCAACTCCTGGTCCGAATCCTGGTCTGACTTCTGGTCACAGTCCTTGGTACACATGACAAATGTTGTGAAACAATAATATCTCCACAGAATTCTATAAAATGAGTCCCACATTTTCATTTATCTGTGTCTCTTGCCAAAGACTCTGGTGTCTAAAGGAGACTGCAAGCATGGTTAAACAGCACATTTTCTGGACTAATTTTAGCACACAGGGTGTTGACATGAGTTCACACTTCTCTGAGTTACTGTGAATTGACTTTCATTAGAGTTACACTGCCAATTAAACAGCATGAGTAATAGTAACATGACACTAAATTCAATTTCTTTGTTTTCAGTAAAAAGGCTGAGGCCTCATTGCACTTCAGTCTGTCATAGATTGACAGGTGAAGAAGGAGATTCATGAAGATTCTGCAGACATCTGCTGGATGAAAGAATAAAAGATTTAAATTGAAATTGTATTGGAGTATTGGAGGCAAAGAAAAAAAAAACTTAATTACACAAATCTAAAATATATATAAGAAAGCACTTTTTATGTGATATAGAGTCATGTGTGCCCCAGTTCCTCTGAGTCATGGTGGACCATGACAGATGTGGACAGGACTGTGGAAGGTTTAGTTTTACTTTAGAGACAATAGTTAACAGGGCCGTGCAGAGAGCTACAGAGGAGCAGGGGCTCAAAAATCAAATCACATCATCGTCTTAGCAGCGCCCCTACAGAAACACAGACTTTCACAACTGTCTCCCTCATGTCACTCTCTTCACTGGGCTGTGGCTGAAAACACGGGCTTAAGAAAAGGCCCTGTTTTCATTCTCATAGTTTATGAGAATAGTTTATTCTCATAAACTATTGAGAATGTCTGGGCGTGAGGTTCACGTTGTTTTAAGAGAACATAGAACTGAAATAATGTGACACAAATACGTGGCGAGGATGCGGCGCTGAGCCACGCTAAATGGCGCGCGCGTCTGACACAAGGTTTATTTTTAGATCACATACAAAACTGTCAGCTTGTTGACCTCGTTGGTCCACGATCATGAGGCCGACTGATAAAAAATAAAGAGCGATCTGAAGCACAAGGTGTGGAGATCGTTGTTCTGTGCAGGAGAGACCTCTGCTCTGACTTCCTCCTCTCTCCGCTGCGCTGCAGGACCGGTGGGCGGGGCATTGAAAACACACGATGAACTAACGAGGGGCATGTTTTCTGATTTGATTTATTAATATAAGCTAATATGGCTTATTGGGGCAAAACCAACGATAAGGACTGTGGCAAAGCTTTGGATAAACAAAATATAATACAAATAAATTAAAGGTATGGAGGGAAAAGGGCACTTCAGGGGCATGGGCTCAATGCCTGATGTAGTTGGACAACAGCGGTGTCAATCATTGTAATGTCACCTGCACACGGATGTGCCCCGACTGTAAACAATATGCAGTACGAGTTCATAGTAATTATTTGGAGGGTCAGGACAATGACTATATGGTAGGGGTGTAACAATGCATTGTCCCACGGTGCACCGCGGTGCGCAAATTTGCCGATATGAACCGTGCAAAAGTGACGGTGCGCAAATTGTATTACTTATTTTCTATTTTTACACATTGATATTGCTGCACTGTAATTGAAGCCAATAATGCTACTTCCTTAACAATAGGTGGCGCAGTCAAAAGGTCAAAACACTTTCCCTTGTATTACCCCTCCTTAACCTCAGCGGCGTGGTGCTGACACTGACGTCATTTGTGCATGGCACACAGACAGAGAGAAACATGGAGGAGGTGGAGATCGTGGACGCGCCGACAACATTCAAATCAACAGTTTGGCAACATTTTGGTTTCCTGAGGTATAGACAACATGGTGACGATGTTGATGTTGACTGAGAAAAGACAATTTGCAAACTTTGTCGATATATTAGCGCACAGTGCAGGTAGCACATCCAAAACCAAAACCCACAAAGCTAGCTAAGGGTCAAACAACAATCAAAGAAACATTTTCTCCACCATTGTTGTCAACAAGTCAGCGTGCAAAAGAAATAACAAAGAAAATCGGCAACTTTATTGCCAAAGGGATTAATTCACTTTCGGTTGTGGAGGAGGAAGGATTTCGGGAATTACTTCAGACACTGGAGCCAAAATATCACATGCCGTCACGTACACACTTCAGAAAATCGGTAATGCCAACATTATACGAAGATGCCAGAACAAGGGTGAAAGAAGCTCTTAAAACATCCGAAGGAGTGGCTCTACCACGGATGACTGGACGTCCCGAGCCACACAGAGCTACATAACCATCACAGCTCATTTGATTAACTGTCAGTGGGAAATGAAGAGCTTTGTTCTTCAAACGCGTGCATTGTTCGAGTCACATACTGGAGACAATATTGGCGAATTCTTAAAATCAGCACTTTTAGAATGGGAACTCGGAACAAAAGGTGTAGAGTAGCGGGGCTCAGACCACACATTAAAGATGGGGTACCTACGTAAGTTATTTTCTTTAATTAAAAAAAAAAATCATATTGACATCATACAGCATATCGTAAAAGTATCATTTCTGAAAAAAAATCGTACGTCTGCGTGCTGTCTCTGCCTTTTAATTAAGTATTTTAGTCGATAAAATCCCGGAAGACAAAATCATTTTTCTTCCTGGTGGGCATCCCCCTCCAGCTCCAACCACAGGATTTCGAGAAAGGAGGGGTGAGCAGAGCCCACAAAGGAGCCTCCTCATTGGCTGACGAGATATATAGTGAAGCGCGTGCACGGTGCGAACTTGTTAGTACAGCATCATGGCTGCACCTGGAAAGATCGCTATACCTGCGCTCGCTGTCACTGCATATACTGCTAAAAAAACGAAAAAGAGTAAATCAGAAGAAGAAAAGGAAGACGCTGTACGTCTAAAAAAACAAAGAGCCAAAACTCGAGTAAATATTGGTGCAGCGTATTCAAGATGGAGGGCATTGCGGGCCAGTCTTGGACTAACTTTGGACGCGCAAGTGGCTGTTTTCCTTCTAGACAGGTAATCTAATGTTCAGTTTTCCTATAAAGGCCTATTCACGCTACAACAGTGCCTGTAATGTTACCCAATACACTTAAACGGCACACAACTCGTATACTATACTATGTTTATGTGATGTAAAAGTGTAATGAAATATTTATCAACCAAATAGTGCATGTGCTAGCCGCTAGCGTAACTGTGTTTGCAAGCTTTGTTCGCTTTGTTAGCTATGAGAAGCTAGGTGAAGTATGTATGTCCCTGAGTCAGTTTTCACCTCTACGTTTGCAGCGTTATTTATTCTGAGTTTTTGACTGAGGTCGGGTGTGTTATGAATTATAAAGATTTTAAAATTGAATGTTATGTTTGGAATAGTTGGTATTACAATAGACGTGCTAATGGTTGATAAGGAAGCTAGCTAGTGACCGTCTAAGAACGTCGCCATTATATGCTGAAAAGGGGTTCATGTCCAAGGATTTAAAAACCTCTTACCCCCACTTGAACCGAGCGCATATTTGAAGCGTTTTTGTCATGTTTTCGTTTGTTTTGTTGCGTTATTGTTGCTATTCGGGCACGCGTTTGTCAGTCTTTTGTTCCTTCTTTAGTGCTGCTTTTGTGGCTTTTTCGTCATTTCTTTTCACTGCTTTTCTGTCGTGTTTTCGTCACATTTTCACTTTGAGATTTGCGTTATGCACAACTGGAGAACATGTTCTCGGTTCAGGTGGGGGTTAAGACGTTAAAGCCCAGTGTCGCAACTCAGATGTGCTGTGAACGTGGGAAGCCTTTACGTAAGAGTATGTGGTTTTGTATGTGTCTAGCCCCTTCCAAAATGTTGCATTATAGGCCAATCTCATGTGTTTTACTTTCGCAAGAATTCACAAACATCACATGAGCATATCTAAGCAGCATTGTTTGTTGTTTTTTTTTGTTGCAGCTATGAGAATATGAAAGTGACATCCACACCTATGAAGCATGACTGCTGATTTGCCACTTCCATCAGCATCAAGTATTTCATCTGGATCACATTCAGAACAGTGAGTCAAATAGGGCACATCTTCCACAATATTCGTTATTCTGTGTTTTTAAAGCATGTATAATTTTTTCAGTGCGGATGACTTTGCTATGGCTGGTGTTGGAGATCTTGAAAGGGGTCAAATTGACGAAGCATCCATACAGCAGCTGGATGTAAGGTATAAGGCTTTTTACTCTTGTTGAACACATGTAATGTCTGTTATCACTGGCACATGTCTGACATTCTTTGTATGTAGTATGACATCGCTGGACTTGAATGCTAGTGCAATTGATTATGAGGCGTTTAATGACATCAGGAACGCAACGCAAGTGTTTTGAAGAAAACTAAATACATTTTGGTCATGAGTTTTGTTCTGTCTTTGTTTCAAAAGGAGATGGACGGATGGATAGCCCTGGCTTTTCTGATGCATATCAATCAATCAATCAATCAATCTTTATTTATATAGCGCTTTTCATACATTTCATGTAACACAAAGTGCTTTACAGATTTAAAAACATTCTCTCACACCCACCTCCTCCCACAAATACAAACACATTGTCGCACTCACACTCTCCCCACCCACCTTCCCAGAGACACACCACACAAGCATAACACACACACTCAAGGTAAAACAATGAACGCAATAGACATAAGGCTGAAGTAAGGCTGGGTACAGATAAACCAGGTAAGGAAACACCATCCAAGGAGCCGTCTGCATCGGGAGCGGCATCTCGGCTGCAGCCACAGGGCACCAGCACAGGACGCCCGGAGGAGGCGCGGTAGAAACACCACACCTCCATCCAGACACCACAGGACAGCACCCCAGCAGCCACAGCCAATGACCGCTCCCGAGGCAGAGGGCTCCTCCAGAGGAAACTGGGAGACCATAAAAATGGTTAAAATAAGTAAAAAGTAAAAGTAAAAATAAGAATATAAGGACCACTAAAATAAGACCGAGAGGTAAAATACATAAAGAAAACATAAATAAATATTAATAACAATTAAATAAATAGGCCTAGCAAGAATAAATATCAGTTAAAAGCTAAACTAAAAAGGTGGGTCTTAAGCCTGCTTTTAAAACATGAACGTTCTCTGTGGTCCTGAGCTCCTCCGGCAGGTCGTTCCAGAGGCGAGGGCCATAATACTGGAAAGACGCCTCGCCGTGAGTCTTTTTGTTGACTTTAGGAATAACTAGCAGACCTCTGCCGGTGGAGCGAAGGGGCCGTGAAGGTTCATAAGGTAAAAGCAGTTCTGAGAGATAAGAGGGACCAAGACCATTAAGACATTTAAAAACCATTAAAAGAACTTTAAAATCGATCCTGAAACACACGGGGAGCCAATGCAGCGACTCTAAAACCGGTGTAATGTGGTCCCGCCTCCTGGTCTTTGTCAGGACACGAGCTGCTGAATTTTGTAAAAGTTGTAAACCTGAGATACTCTTTTTGGGAAGACCAGAGAGCAGGGCATTGCAGTAGTCGATACGACTGGTGATAAAAGCATGCATTAGCGTCTCCGTGTTGGCTCGAGAGAGAATGGGGCGGACTCTGGCTATGTTCTTTAGATGGTAAAAACCTATTTTTGTGATATTCTTAATGTGTGGAATTAAAGTCAGCTCAGAGTCAAAAATCACACCCAGGTTCTTCACCTGTGGGGAAGGATTAAAAGACAATGACTGTAGTTTGGGTAAAAGTTTCTCTCTCTGGGCCTCAGGACTGATGACTAAAACTTCAGTTTTGTCCTGGTTAAGCTGGAGAAAGTTTTCTGCCATCCAGGATTTGATATCTAAAATGCAGTTAAAAAGTGCGTCCATTGGCCTGGTGTCATCAGGAGACATGGAGATGTACAACTGTGTATCAGCGTAACTATGAAAGTTGACTCCATGTCTCCTGATGACATCACCAAGAGGGAGCATATACAGGTTAAAAAGCACTGGGCCTAAAATCGAACCCTGGGCACACCACATGTAATTTTATGGACCTTAGAGGAGCAGGTATCCACACTCACCATGGATGTCCTGTCTGTGAGGTAGGATGTAAACCATTTGTGGACAGCACCAGAGAGGCCGATGTGTTTTAAACGACATACTGCACATACACGGTCATGGAGAATGACGGCAAAGAAGAGAGGACGCAACAGTGTAATAATGGAGAAAGAAGCATCATTATCTCACTTGATTCCCTGCTCAATGATTTAAAGAATCTAAAAGAAGTGTGCACTGATGCACATCCACAGATTTCAGTACTATTTAGTAATTATACATTATTGCGAAAATCTTTAGTATATTCCAATTTAGGGGCATAACTCGTGCTCTGTAATTATTTGTCCAATCTTTTCAGTCAGTGTATACAGTACGTTTTGTTGTTTTGTACAGAAAAAGGAAAATACAAAGACTCTGGAGTTCGTCATACACTAGACATGTGGCATGGATTGAAAAACTTGGGAAAGAAGATCCACCAGGTAATAAAGATTACACTACTACTGCTACTACTGTATTTTTAGAAGTGAAAAGTTTGTCATTGCAAATGGTCCATAATTTCTATTTTGTTGCTTAGGCAGCGCAAAGAAGAGGCTGTGCAATTCTTTTTGCATGGTCGAAAGACATATGTAACCACTTCTGGTTTTGCGCGAAGTCTGCTGTTCTATTATTATTATTGCAAATTTGTACTGACTGTTATGTTGCATTATTAGACTGTATTACATGGTTCTGTTTCTGTAGGAAATGTGGACAGGGGTTCTTCACCATGTCACTGGAGAACATGAAGGAGTTCTCGGTCGTCATGGTCCGTTGTTAGAAGAAAGAGACAAAGCTTGGATTAGCAAAGGATCAGTGGCAGATGATTGGCATCGTTCTGAATGTGAGGTGGCTAAAAGAGGTTGAGAAGTTTCTCTGTTTTAGGTATGTGTATCCATGTAAATGTATTGTGTTGTTGTGCTCTATTCTCCATCACAAATAATAAAAAGTGTATATATATTTATATTATATTGCAGACACAGATCAAGTGTGAACATAAAATAATGCTGTGTTTCTGTTTCAAGATCCACTGCTGAGCTGGAATCTTTTCACAATCACATTCTTATGTATGCTGGAAAAAGATTCTGCTTTGTTTGGCCAGTCTACAGAGCACGGACGCACCTGGCTGGTTTGGATTATAATCACCATGTTCACAGACCACTCAAAAGAAATGCTGACGGCTCATTGGAGTAAGTTTAACATTACTTTGTTTACTTTAAAATGTGTATCGATACATCTTCACTAATAAAGTTGTATACATCTTTGTCATCAAAATAGGTACAAGTTTATTTTTAACAAGAAGTCACGCCGGTGGAGTATGTACCCTGTGAAAGAGGAAAAGGATTATGGGTACATCCCAGAGCTCCAGAGAGCCATCCTCTTGTGCCGGGTTTCTTCAGGGAAAGGTATGCCAACAAAGAGGAGACTGAGACCAGATGACCCACGCGGTTAGGACTTCTCCCTGGAGTTCCACGTCCAACCAACGAGGAGTTGTTACAAACCACACTCAGCCGCGGCCTTGGTATGCATATGTTGAATGAGGATATATTAGAAATAACCAGAGTGACCTTGCTCTCAGGTCTTTATTTTGAAAAAATGTAAGGTCATGTAAGGTTCATAAAGATAACTAGCAATCAAAACACATGGTTGAAATGTTCTGTCCTGTTGCCATTGGGAGTAAATTAAATAAAAGTCAGTTGGAGTAGCTTATTGTCTGAAGTTGTAGTAAATGCTGATGTAGTGTGTAGAGTACCCAACACATTTACTGAAGAGTAACGTTCAAAATACATTAGTGAATACAACTTTAAAATGTAATACGTTTGTATTACATATTGCTGTTTCAAAAATGTAGCAGAGTTACACTACTACTGTTCGCAAAATATAAACTGAAAATGGTAATAATGCCACCGAGCAAAAGTGCAGTTAGAGATTTCCTTTCCCTTTCCTCCAGTCTCTCGTATTTTGTTTTGAGGACATAAACTACAAACTGCTTATCTTATACACCAACCTCCAACTTGATTTGGTGCTGCATTTTAGTTACTGAAAAATATATTTTTGTAACTCCCCAACATACTGCACAAGTGAAAATGTACTGTCATCAAATTACTCCCAAAAGTACAGGCACTTCAAAATGCTGGTCAAGATCTAGAGTAAATGTAACAGTAATGAATTAATTACTGTAATATTTTCTTTCTCTTTAGGGCAAGCAATGCAAAAGTGAAGTATTTCTTCATGAAAAGGATCTGTTTATAGTATGCTTATTTTAACTCTAATAAAGAACTGTAAACATTCTTTTTTTTTGTTTTTTTATTAAAAATGTTTTGACAATATTTCCTAGAGCTAAATAATCAAATTAGAAACTATGGCAAAAGTGAAGCAAGACAGTTTAAAAGAATCGGTCTACATGGACCCCGTGAACTGCTACCTTAACGTGGTGGGGTTGTTTGAGTGCCCGAATGATCCGAGGAGCTATGTTGTCTGGGGCTTCATGCCCTGGTAGGGTCTCCCATGGCAAACAGGTCTTAGGTGACGGGTCAGACGAAATGCAGTTCAAAGACTCATATGGACAGTACAATATCAAGGACCGTGACGTCGCCCGGTATGGCGCAGCCGGGGCCCCACCCTGGAGCCAGGCCTGGGGTTGGGGCTCGAATGCGAGCGTCTGGTGGTCGGGCCGGGCACAGCCCGAAGGGACGACGTGGGCCCACCCTCCTGTGACCCACCACCCGCAGAGGGATCCGTAGGGGTCGGGTGCAGAGAGACTAGGTGGCAGTCAAAGGCGGGTGCCTAGACGACCTGGTCCGCGTGCGCAGCTTCTGGCGTTCGGACATGGAACGTCACTTCGCTGGGGGGAAGGAGCCTGAGCTTGTGCGGGAGGTTGAGAGATACCGGCTAGATATAGTCGGGCTCACCTCCACGCACAGCCTGGGTTCCGGATCCCAACTCCTGGAGAGAGGCTGGACTCTCCATTTTCTGGAGTTGCCCGCGGGAGAGACGGCGGGCTGGGGTGGGTTTGCTCATAGCCCCCCAGCTCAGCCGCCACGTGTTGGAGTTCACCCCGGTGAACGAGAGGGTCGCGTCCCTACGCCTTCGGGTTGGGGACAGGTCTCTCACCGTTGTTTCGGCCTACGGGCCCAACATCGGTGCAGAGTACCCGGCCTTCTTGGAGTCCCTGGGAGGGTACTAGATAGTGCTCCGACTGGGGACTCCATTGTTCTACTGGGGGACTTCAACGCCCACGTGGGTAACGCCAGTGAGACCTGGACGGGGGTGATGGGGAAGAACGGCCTCCCCGATCTGAACCCGAGTGGTGTTCTGTTATTGGACTTCTGTGCTAGTTACAGTTTGTCCATAACGAACACCATGTTCGAGCACAAGGGTGTCCATAAGTGCACGTGGCACCAGGACACCCTAGGCAGGAGGTCGATGATCGACTTTGTAGTTGTGTCATCTGATCTCCGGCCGCGTGTCTCGGACACTCGGGTGAAGAGAGGGGCTGAGCTGTCAACCGATCACCAGCTGGATCCGCTGGCAGGGGGAGGAAGCCGGTCAGACCTGGCAGGCCCAAACGTGTTGTGAGGGTCTGTTGGGAACGTTTGGTGGATCACTCTGTCAGTAGGGTCTTCAACTCCCACCTCCGGAAGAGCTTCACCCAGATTCCGAGGGAGGTTGGAGACATGGAGTCCGAGTGGACCATGTTCTCCTCCTCCATTGTCGATGCGGCTGCTCGTAGTTGTGGCCGTAAGGTCTCTGGTGCGGGGTCACACTTCTCAACCTCCCGGGTAAGGTCTACTCCAGGGTGCTGGAGAGGAGGATCCGGCCGATAGTCGAACCTCGGATTTAGGAGGAACAATGCGGTTTTCGTCCCGGTCGTGGCACACTGGACCAGCTCTATACCCTACATAGGGTGTTCGAGGGTTCGTGGGAGTTCGCCCAACCAGTCCACATGTGCTTTGTGGATTTGGAGAAAGCGTTCGACCGTGTCCCTCGTGGTGCCCTGTGGGGGGTGCTCCGGGACTATGGGGTCCGGGGCCCTCTGCTAAGGGCTGTCCGTTCCCTGTATGACCGCAGCAGGAGCTTGGTTCGCATTGCCGGCAGTAAGTCAGACTTGTTTCCGGTGCGTGTTGGTCTCCGCCAGGGCTGCCCTATGTCACCGGTTCTGTTCATTACCTTTATGGACAGAATTTCTAGGCGCAGCCAGGGGCCGGAGGATGTCCAGTTTGGGAACCTCAGGATCTCATCTCTGCTGTTTGCAGATGATGTTGTTCTGTTGGCTTCATCAAATCAGGACCTCCAGCGCGCACTGGGGCGGTTTGCAGCCGAGTGTGAAGCGGCCGGGATGAGGATCAGCACCTCCAAATCTGAGGCCATGGTTCTCCACCGGAAAAAGGTGGCTTCCCCGCTTCAGGTCGGTGGGGAGTCCTTACCTCAAGTGGAGGAGTTCAAGTATCTCGGGGTCTTGTTCACGAGTGAGGGACGGATGGAGCGTGAGATCGATAGACGGATCGGTGCAGCGTCAGCAGTGATGCGGTCGCTGTATCGGACTGTTGTGGTGAAGAGGGAGCTGAGTCAGGGGGCAAGGCTCTCGATTTACCGATCGATCTACGTTCCCACCCTCACCTATGGTCATGAGATCTGGGTAATGACCGAAAGGACAAGATCGCGGATACAAGCGGCCGAAATGAGTTTCCTTCGCAGGGTGGCTGGGCGCACCCTCCGAGATCGGGTGAGGAGCTCAGTTACCCGGGAGGAGCTCGGGGTAGAGTCGCTGCTCCTTCACGTCGAAAGGAGCCAGCTGAGGTGGCTAGGGCATCTGTTTCGGATGCCTCCTGGTCGCCTCCCTCGGGAGGTGTTCCAGGCATGTCCTATTGGGAGGAGGCCTCGTGGAAGGCCCAGGACACGCTGGTGGGACTATGTCTCCGAGCTGGCCTGGTGTCGCCTCGGGGTCCCCCCAGAACAGCTGGAGGAGGTGTGCGTGGATCGGGAAGTCTGGGCATCTCTGCTGAGACTGCTGCCTCCGCGACCCGGCCCCGGATAAAGCGGAAGAAAATGGATGGATGGTCTACATGGAATGAAACCCACATACTGATGGTCTGGGTCAGGAAATGTATCTCTAATGCGCCACACAACACAGCTGGGTATAACCCGTCACAATACTGTCTATAGGCTGCAAATCTGTACTGTTTGTTATCCTCTCCTGGATCGGGATGGTCTCACGTGCTCTGATGTCATTCCAAAGCCTCCGGGCTAACCGAAGGCCGCCGCCTTCAATGATGTAGGCTTCCATGTGAGGTAGCTGTGAGATGCAATGCTGGGGCTCTTGACTGCAGCACTTATTTTCAATGTCTGTTGGCATCTCCCTGCATCTTCCACAGACACACCAGTGAGGCAGATGAGGTGCCCGGGGAACATCTGCTTGATTATCTTAGCCAGAATGTCAAACAGGAATCCAGGCTCTCTCTGCAGACACCTCATGAGAACATCCTGACATTGCTCCAAATTGAGGGATTGAATTCTGGCCTGCAAACATAAGTTATTTTGTACAATCTACATAAAACCAGGATGTAAAATGTTAAAATACATTTACAATCATAGGTGGATAGTACTCCGTTACATTTGCAGAAATACATGTGATAACACGAGTAACTTTTGCAACAACTACATCTTTAGACTTCACAAAAAGAGGAAAAAGGGAAATTTGTGGGCATGTCCCACTAATAAAGGACTTGGAGTGCATTTGATTTTCCTCTTTTTGTGATTTCACATTTTCTTGATCCTGAATCAGATCAAGAAAATCTGAATCACTTTTTTCTACCCACTGAAGCGATCACTTTGTTCCTCTTTAAATTACATCTTAGAGTTGTTTGATTACAGTATTTTACTTTCAACTGGAGTGATATTACTTTGAAATGAATAGTAGCCTTACATCTGAGCAAAACATTAGGTCATTCTTTCCTAGTAATAATCAAAGCTTTGTTTGGCATATAGAAAATGTAATTACAGTTTAAACTTTACATTTCATTTTTTTTATCAGAAACATTTTTCTTTGACTTGGTATTCTTTGTAAACATAACGACTATTGCACTACTTGTTTTATGTTGGGCAGATTACAGTAGTAAAAAAATACTGTACATTAGGCTTTTTTATTTACAAATACACGCGGTCTAAAATTGATGCATTATTATATGTTGCTCAAGTATTTTCTCTGCTTATGCTGTAATAGTAATTGGGTCATCACTTATTTCTATTTTTACACCTAATATTACTCTCACATGACCAATTCTGATGACAAATATTACGCTACCTCTTCAACTTCTCTCCGCCGGTTCTCCCAGTTCATCTTCCTCTCCATCCTCACGCCCACGATCTGCTCCGCGTCCCTGGCCTCGTCCTCGGCCTGCACCTGTGGCTGCTCCCCGGCCTCTAGCCCCCCGGCCAGCCCCACGTCCTGCGCCTCGGCCAGCCCCACGTCCAGTGCCTCGGCCAGCCCCACGTCCACGGCCACCTCTGCCCTGACCTCTAATTGTAGAGGGTTGATCAATAAAAAACTCGTCATCCTATTCATAACAGACAAACGACAATCGTTTTAAAAACTCCACAATTCTCGTATTGTTACAGACTAGATAACTTATACATGAAGTTAGAAAAATATTAGCTTAGCGGAGTTAGCACACATCAGTTTTCACATACGATCTTGTCTGTTTTTTAGTTTTTGCATTTAGATTGCTAAATCTTTGTATAATATATGGCGAAATTACAGTTTAGCAATATAAATAAGTATTTCATAATTAGAGCAAATAAAACACGTACCTGTGACGACATTTATTTTCGGCAACAAAATATGAACTAGGGGATCCTTGGATGCAACTTCAGACTGTCAACAACGTATGCGTGTGCACGTACAGCTCTCGTGCGCGATTTCGTGCACTTCCAGAGAGGTGGAGACTAATCAGCGAGGTGCGCAGCTGCGAGGAGTGGGGGGCAGGATTTACAATTTGAATTCTGCCTAGTGACACAAGATTCAAGTACCCCAGCTTTAAATGCTTAGCCCATACTCTGAATCTATGCTCTCAGGCAGCGCTGTCTTTGCCCGTGATTAGTCGTTTGTTGGGCCATGTAAGGAAAATTGCTGCATTTTCCCATAGAAGTAGCACTGCAACTGCAATCTTGACAGCGAAACAGAAACTACTTGTGATGGACATGAGTACTCGTTGGAATAGCATAAGACATGTTAAACCGCTACCTCGAACAACAAGCAGCAGTGACCGCAACCCTCGTTAGCCCAGAACTGCGATGCAACGCACAGGAGATGATCATTTTGGAAGCTCATGACATTGTAAACACGGAGGACATGTGAAATTACTTGCACCCCTCAAAACAGCCACAACGTGCTGTGTGATGAAAAAACTTCAACAGTGTCCTTGATTGTACCATTGATCCACATGATAAAACAGAATATGGCACCTAAAAAATAAGACACAACTACCATAGCAAGCTTAAAAAGAGCCAGGCACCCTCTGCATGGGACTCTGTCTGCTCAGAGGAGCAATAGATCAGATCGTTTCCTCTCCGTATACAGCAAGGCTGAGCGCTTCTGGAGATCCTTCATCCCTGCTGCAATTCGATTTATAATGATCATTGCTGATGTAAATGTGTGGAGGCTTAGCTTCAGTACTTTTTATCATATTTATTAGGCCCGAGCACCCTTACGCCATGTAAGGGCCTATTGTTTCTGCAACGCAGTCTGGACCTCTGCGGCCAATCACGCGCACAACAGACACGACAGCGACCAATGACCCCGACAAACGCATAGCTCTTGGTCAGAGCTTTCCAAACATGTATAATGTGTGGTGGGCGGGAACACGGCTATATTGTTTTTGTAAAAAATATTATTATTATTATACCATCTTTCTTTCTTTCTTTCTTTCCTCCCACGGAAACTGGATTTTGACCCCCTGAACATGCACGAAAACTCAATTAAAATTCACCGAAAAATCCGGTCTGGTGAAAAATTTATGAAAAAATGAGGTTCACATTTGGCTCATGCAAAATGACACAACAGCGCCACCTGCAAAATTGCAAAAAAACATTTAATGAGCCGGAGCCTCAACAAACTTTGGCGGACAGTCACGCCGTTCGGCACAGACATTGTTCAAGTGATGACCAGCAAAAAACATTATTGTGGCCCCACCCCCTGACAAACAGGAAGTCCCCTATTTTGACTGGAAAAATGAGGCCACGTTTACGCTCATGTCGCATTTGAACAAACTCCTCCTAGGGCGTTTGTCCCAATGAGCTACTGATCACTTCTAACTCATCTACACATGATGGGGATCAAAAGTTATCCAAAGAATTGTGCTATGTTTTGCAGTTTCCGTCCAGTGAAGCCCCAAAATTGACCTTTATTTTGGCAAATTTTCAGACATAAAAAATGCCTCCTATTCGCACAAAACAACTCAGATTTCAACCAAAACTTAAACACTTACTGCCCCTTCACATCTGAATGGATTAAAGGAGGAACGGTGGTCGTGCACACTATAGCGCCCCCTACAGAGTGAAAATATGTTTTGGCATTGAAGCCAAAAAATTAGTTTCTCCAAATTGTGTGAGCTTTGGCAGAGACATAGCTTATGGGATCCCAATCCAAAAAGTCAATAACACCCATGTCCTATTTTGTACAGTATTCTCATGGCGATGCCCACATGGCTAATGTTAATCCAATTGGAGAGGCACACAACTCTCCCATTATTCAAGAATTCAATACCGACATGGAGACTTGTGCATTTGACACATTCTTTATTTCTTGCCCATTAAAAAAATCCATGGGAGCCACCAAAATTTCCCAAAACAGCGCCACCTATCTATACGTTGAAGAATGCAGTTTCAATTTTTTTTTTTGCAAACGTTGTAAGAACATTCGTATCACTTCATCAAGTAAAAAATTGCATTATAGACGTATCCTATTTTGAAAGATGTGGGTGCGGCAAGGGTAAATGTGTCTCCCATGCCATTGGCTCCATTATAATAATATGTGCATGTAATCCCTTACTCACTGGATACTCTGCAGTGACCAAAGACCCCGCTAGTCACATGCGCCTTAGTCAGAGCTTTCCAAAAATGTATAATATGTGGGGGTCAAGGCAACCGCTACCCTTATTAGGCCCGAGCGCCATACATGGCGTAAGGGCCTATTGTTTCTGCAACGCAGTCTGGACCTCTGCGGCCAATCACGCGCACAACAGACACGACAGTGACCAATGACCCCGACAAACGCATAGCTCTTGGTCAGAGCTTTCCAAACATGTATAATGTATGGTGGGCGGGAACACGGCTATATTGTTTTTGTAAAAAATATTATTATTATTATTATACCATCTTTCTTCTTTCTTTCTTTCCTCCCACGGAAACTGGATTTTGACCCCCTGAACATGCACGAAAACTCAATTAAAATTCACCGAAAAAATGAGGTTCACATTTGGCTCATGCAAAATGACACAACAGCGCCACCTGCAAAATTGCAAAAAAACTTAATGAGCCGGAGCCTCAACAAACCTTGGCGGACAGTCACGCTGTTCGGCACAGACATTGTTCAAGTGATGACCAGCAAAAAACATTATTGTGGCCCCACCCCCTGACAAACAGGAAGTCCCCTATTTTGAGTGGAAAAATGAGGCCACGTTTACGCTCATGTCGCATTTGAACAAACTCCGTCTAGGGCGTTTGTCCGAATGAGCTACTGATCACTTCTAACTCATCTACACTTGTTGGTCACTGCATACTCGGCAGCGACCAATGACCCCAACAGTCACATGCGCCTTTGTCAGAGCTTTCCGACAATGTATAATATGTTGGGGTCAAGTTAACCACTCCACTTATTATGCCTAAGCAACCTGGCACAACAGCACCACCTGCTGGCTCATGCCTGAGCACAACAGCGCCACCTTGTGGCATAAGGTGGGTTCTAAGTGGCTTCTAAGTGGCATGTGACCCGCCCATCCACCGTCAAAATAGCCACAGTTCTTCTTCTGGCAGCATGTTGGCCTCTGTCAGAGTTTCTCCTGAAAATCGTCCATTTTTCCCAAATTCCCCTTTCCCCCTTTACAAAAGCCACACTTGTAGACTCATACGTAGTTTTAATACCCCTCTGTCACAGAAAGAAGCTTTAATTTGAACGTTTTTTGCTCCAATTTCTGCTTTTTTGGACTGTACAATCACAGTAAGTTCAGTTTGGCTGTTTCCTGTCCGTTTCCTGTGCGTTCCTCCTACTAAATGGGCCTGTTCAAAATATCGTTTCACCCATCGAGGTTGCTGAATGGTTAAAGCATCCTCTCAAATATTTGTCTCCCTGCCGAGTTCACTCTAATTATAAAATGATTCAATGAATCTTCCCTGAACTGTAAAGCCATCTCTCCGTTTTCTGCAAATGCATGAGCTCAGTGCTTTTTATAATATTCATCCAAGGTCCTCTCAGCTATAGCTGCCTAAGCTCCATTAGTAGAGCGCTGGACTCACAACCACAAGTTTGCTGGATCAATTCCTACCCAAACCATTTATTTTTTTTACTGGCCACCTAGCCTGGCTAACGCCAGACTGCTGTGTGCGCCCGAATCTATTCGAACTTAACAACAGCCTGGGGACCAATGCCGACATTTTTCCATGGATTTGGGCACCAATCACAGAACGAGGAGGGACGGCAAGACGATGACGCACTATTTGACAAACGGAAGCTTGTAGTTTGTTTAGGGATAAAAAAATATTTACGGATCCAACATGACAGCAGCAGACGCGATGCCATTTTTCGATTAAGCTTTAGAATGTGTTCTAAATAGTTTAGCTCAAAAGTTTACAGCGGGTACATCATACGTCATCCGATACGATGATACGATTGGCTATAGCTACGTGCAGACGCTTGAGAGACAGTCGTAACGCCCAATAAACGGCTATGGACAATCGTAATCCACACCTCTCCTACGAGAAAATGAATTGGTGGTCCCCAGACTAAATATCACTTGTGATTTTAGTGTGGCGTTAGCCAGGCTACTGGCCACCTACTGGGAAGAACATTAATCGGCTTCTATGGTCCCACCCTCATTAAAAACAAAGAAAGAACAGTTTAGAAATATGCGCAACTACACAGAAAGACTTGTGGGGACAGTAGGGAACCAAGAGAGGCCAAACTAGGAGGAAATGTTGAAAACAATCGAAAAATGGAGGGTAAAAATGACCTGAAATGACCTCTCTCCTCCAATGCCTTGCTTGGACCTATTTTCAAACCCAGGGATTTAGGGAAAAGAAGGGCACATCAGGTCTACTTCAGTGTAGCATTATAGCTCAGTGATAGTTTCCTGGTCTCAGGTGCAGGAGGTTGCCAGTTCAAATATGGCTTTGAAACTTTTCTCATGTTTTTATTTTTGTATTTTTGATAGATTTACCTGACAGTTACGCTTGTGTTACTTAGTTCATATCTGGAACAGCAGCCAATGCTCCTGCTGCAGCCCAGTTAAAGCCTTTAGGCCAGGAATGGCATAACTGTGCATCTGACCAATGGGTTTGACCAACATATTGTGTTTCACCCATCGAGGTTGCTGCATGGCTGGAGCATCCTCTCAAATATTTGGCCTCCCAGTCAAGTTTTCTCTAATTATAAAATGATTCAATTAATATTGGCTGAACTGTAAAGCCGTCCCTCCGTTTTCTGCCAATTCATGAGCTCAGTGATTTTCATAATATTAATCCAAGGTTTTCTCAACTATATCTGCCTTAGCTCTGTAGGTAGAGTGCTGGACTCCAATCATGAGTTTGCTGGATCAATTCCCACCTTAACTGTTTTTTATTTTATTTTTATTTTTGGACTGGGGGGGGGGGGGGGGAACCGCCCGTGCCGTGCCGGAACCCATTTTCGAACCCGGAGATTTAAAGACAAGTAGGCCACATCACACTATTATTTGTATGGAGTTATAGCTCAGTGATAGTGTGCTGGTCTCTGGTGTAGGAGGTTGCCAGTTCAAACACGGCACACAGCACTTTTTTAATGCTTTACCTGACAGTTACGCTAGTGTTACTTGGTTCATATCTTTGTAGTGATCCGAGTTTTACCTCTACTTACACAGGTAAGTAGGTTGAAAAATAAAGAGGAAGGCAACAGCTCCAAATTACTTATGATTTATTCATAGGAATACTAGGTTTTAGTTTATATATTTTAGGTTGCATTTCCTTTCTTTTCCCCAAAGTAAAAAGGGTTCAGGTTGGCTTTAACAAAGTGATCATAACAGAACAAAATGGAAGTCCATTTAGCTGCACACAACACCTGAACATGAAAACCAAGAAGGTGGAGATAATGATGTGATGCAAGGCAGCCGTGGTGGGCCAACTGGGAACGGCCTCAAAGAATACATAACCTAGTGCAAAGAGAGTTTAGTTCAAGCCTGAATTCTAACCTAGTGCTACATCAGGTGACATGGGCAATGTACCGCTTCCTACATCCGTTTAAAGGGCAAATGCTCTGGGCAACACTGGACAGTTGGGGTCACACACACCCAATACACAGCTGCTGTCAGCATGCGCTTGACGTGCTCCCCCGGAACCGAAACAATACTAGAACAGGATATAGCTTGGGTCAGAATGAACTTATTTTAGAATGAATTAAAGCCTGCCAATATTTTACCTGCTCTTGTAAAGCACCGCTCCCAGTAGGACTAAAGCAGGAAGTGCAAGGGCTAGAGGAAGAGCACTGCGGAACTGGACCCTTTTATAGTAAAAAGTCCAGTGCCGCCAGTGGACAGTTGGAGAACTACTCTACCAAAACGGTCAAACTATCGCATCTGGAATAGCAGCCACTGCTCCTGCTGCAGCCCAGTTAAAGCCTTTAGTCCAGGAATGGCATAACTGTGCATCTGACCAATGGGTCTGACCAAAATATGTTTTACCCATCGAGGTGGCTGAATGGCTGAAGCATCCTCTCAAATAGTTGGCCTCCCAGGCGAATTTGTGCTGGGACTTTCATCCTGGTAATTTCAGCCCACATCATTCAGTTTCAATAGAGACTCATAGCTCAGTGATAGTTTGGTCTTTGGTGCAGGAGGTTGCTGGTTCAAATACAGCATGGACAATTTTCTAACGCTTTCTCTTTTCACATGGGCCGCTGCACATATAAGCGAAATTGCAATCTTGTAGTGCGCAGCGCTTCCGGTCAAAGGTCAATTGATATACCTGCGCTGTAAAATACGCATGAATACAGATTGTTTTACAGGCATCAAAACTGTGGTACATTTACAAATCATCAAAAAATATATCGAGGGTGAGTGTGCTTTTTTTACAAACGCAGAAAGACAGTCAACTCTACTTTTATACTACATAAAAATGTTTTCTCTAAGCATTTTATGAGGGAGGGGGATAACAATGATTGTGTATGAAGGAAAGGCTACATAGTAAATGCATAGAAGAAATGGGGGGACAGTAGGGAAACAATTGAGGCAAAACTGGGGGGAAATATCAAAAACAATTGAGAAATGGAGGGGGGAAAATGACCTGAAATGACCTCTCTCCTACAGTGCCATGCTGGACCTATTTTCCAACCCGGAGATTTAAAGACAAGTAGCCCACATCAGGCCATCATTGGTATGGAGATATACTGTAGCTCAGTCATAGTGTGCTGGTCTCTGGTGCAAGAGGTTGCCAGTTCAAACACGGCACATAGCACTTTTAGAATGCTTTCTCTTTTCACATGGGCTGCTGCACACATTGATTCAACTCCAGAATGAGCACCAAGTTATGTAGACACAATTATGTATTTGTCAATTTTTCTACCTTTCACTGCCTTTTCCCTCTTTACTCGTGCAGACCATTGCAGACACTATTCTCTGCTGGATTGGACTTCATCAACTTCAACTAAAGCAGAGGGGTGTTCCACTTAAACACCCTGTGGTTAGTTCAACGTCAAATAGTATCTTCCTGCCAAAATAATTCAAAGTTTGATGCAACTTTTTTTCCTGATTTGATATATCCGTCATTATATATATATTTTGATTTACATGACAGTTACGCGTGTGTTACTTACTTTATATCTGGAACAGCAGCCCAGGCTCCTGCTGCAGCCCTGTTAAAGCCTTTCCACCATGAATGGCGCAACTGTGCATCTGTTATTAATTCATTATAAAAAATGTTAAGCCCAAAAGCACCGCAACTGAGCGGCCCACCGGGAAACGTCTCCACTCTCCCAATTACCCAGCACGCCACTGCGCTCCTCTCTGCTGTAGGCTCCTTCCTCTCGATAAACCTGCTTCCTCTCACTCAAAAAAACATGCGAGAAACTTGCCGGTGCAAGAGCTAGCGGGCACAAGAGTGAGGCCGGGTTGGGTCTAAGGCCGAAGCGAGAGCAGGCATGGGCGAGAGTGAGCAGGGCGGTCACAATGGGGGGGCGGTCGCAAGGGGGGGGGGGGCGGCCGCAAGGGGGGGCGATGCCAGGGGCGAGGGCCTTTATCGCCGCTTGCGGCTTTAATTTGTATTGTCTTTTTATCCGTATTGCTACTGAACGACAACTGAATTTCCCCTTGCTGGGACTAATAAAGTATCTATCTATCTATCTATCTATCTATCTATCTATCTATCTATCTATCTATCTATCTATCTATCTATCTATCTATCTATCTATCTATCTATCTATCTATCTATCTATCTATCTATCTATCTATCTATCTATCTATCTATCTATTTTGGCAAAGCTGAAGGACAGGTACAGTAATGTTCACGACTACCTGCTTGAGAGTACAGCCCCTGACCCGAGATTCAGAACTCTCCTCATCATTGGACCAGAAGAGCGAGAGGCTGTTTATAAACAAATGAAGGACAAGTTCATGACTTCCCACCAGCAAACGGAAAAAGCCGAGTCACTTAAAAACAGCACACGCTCTGACTGAAGGGGGGAATCTAGGGGTTTGGATGTCAATGATGTCAAGGAAAGTTTTTTGTGTCTTGGAGGAAAGGGGGTGTGCTTGTTTTTCCATAAAGCTTTGTGAAATCTCTGAATTGCTAAGAGTGAGCAGGGAAGGCCGGCAAGGCTGCTGGAGGCCTTTCCGCTCATCTCCCGGTTCCGATATAAGAATAAATTAAATGTCTGACGTGTGTGTTTAATCTGTTTATTTCTGTGGCAGAATTAACAGAGCGTTTCTAGGTCTGTTGTGCAAAATTCCCAACATATTGGTCTTATCGAGCCGGATCTCTACGCTGCAGCCAAAGGATGATCGTTCATCGGAATCTGAAGACTGTGCACACAGCCCGGAGGGAAAAATGTACCGCCGGAAAGACCATAGTTTCACATGGCCAGTCGAGACCCAAACAATCACCAGGTGGCACTTGTGAGCAGGGTTAGGAACGTTGGCATTTAGCACCATAGGCCTAATCAAACGATTCAAAAGTGAATTTAATCCCGAAGCAAGCTGAAATTCTTCTGCTTTTAATATAGCCTACCCTGCTCCAAACATACGGCAGCGTAGAGCTTTCAGCCATATAAAAAGAAATTTGACCGCAGTGGCGTGCTGGGACGTCATTTCGGCCCGGGAACTTTTCTGTGGGTTTATAGCTCAGTGATATTGCGCTAGTCTCTGGTGCAAGAGGTCCCCGGTTCAAGTATGGCTTCAACATTTACTTTCTCTTTTTACATGGGCCTCTGCACACGCAGTCTGAGCCTGATACAACCAGGGGTGAAAGTAAGCCGGTACGGTCCGGTACTGCGTACCGTTAAAAGATTTGCCGGTGGTACGCCGTACCAGGAAGGAGAAGAGGTGCACTCTCTCACCTTATGCACGAAACGGCCGTTTGGCGACACAGCCATTGAGGACGCGCAGGTCCAAAATTGGCCGGACGCCCCCACTTTTCTTGGGGACGAGGAAGTAGGGAGAATAAAACCCTGTTCCTGCCCTGAGAGGATCCACCTCTGCTATAGCTCCTATAGCGCTGAAGCAGAGAGCTTACCTCCTCCTGGAGAGCTGCCGTGTCGTCGGGGCCTCGCAGACTCGTCTCGAGCACACCGCAGAAGGGTGGGGGCCTTCGAGAGAACTGCAGAGCGTAGCTCCTCCGTAGCGTCCTGTTCAGCCACGGCGCTGACAGGAGCCCTGCACCCCTCCAAACCTGGTAGAACACTGTCAGAGGCAGAACTCCAGGTCCGCGGGAGAAAGGAGACGTGGGCCCGCCCACAGACTCCCTCCCGGGGATGAGTCGTGACGTGGGGGGCCCTCGCGGAAAGGGTTGTGAAGGAAATATCCTTTTTGCTGCAGTCTCCAATAGAGGAGACGGGGAAAGAATTGCCTTGCGTTTTCCCCGAGTATAAGCAGGTAAATAAGCCCGAAGACGAGCATCGTCAGCGCGGCCAATGAGAAGCCCGTCAGCCGACGCCGCCCGGTGACGTGGCTGAGGGAATAATTCATCGCGGCCGACTTCTCCCAGGTCCACAGACCGCAGGCAAGGAGGGGGCGCGCGCTGTGACACTGGGCCAGTCATCGTTCAGGCCAGCGTGTGGGCCTAAACGAGAGGCAGGGCTGAGCTCGAGGCCGTAGAAGGCCGCGGAAGGCCGCAGAAGGCCTCACGTGCACGCCTGTGGCCACCGTGCGAGCAGAAGGGCCGGCTTTATTGACAAGAGAGGCCGCCCGAGCCCCGCTGTCAGCCGTCTTAGAAGCACTGAAAACAAGCGATCACTTCACGCTGTTATCAGAGATATAAACAGAAGCGTGCTCTTTGCAGAGGGACGAGCTTTTTCGACAAGTGAGGCCACCTGAGCCCCGCTGTCAACTGTCGTTGAGGCACTGAAAACAAGCGATCTCTTCACGCTCTTATCAGAGATAGGGACAGAAGCGTGCTCTTTACTCTGACAGGCGACCAACCCAGCACGTCGCTGTGTGCTGCTGCTCTACGCTCGAACCTGACCTAACAGAGGATGAGTGGAGCTTGTCAAGAATTATTATTATTATGGCGTGCCGTCATGGCATATGCGCGGTAACGGGCGGCCTCAACGCGCCGTTATCAAGCTCCTGCTCCACGCTTGAACCTGTCAAGCAGTGGATCAGTGGAGTTTGTCAAGAATTTTGACACACAAGCTCTTCCATAGAACCCGGTACATACAGCCAGAGAGTAGCGTCTCGGAACTCTCTGTGCTGACACTCATACAGCGGGTGTATGACGCTGCGGCCGCAGGTGCAGATCCAGCAGGGCAGGACTCGGTGATGGACTTCATATTGTAAACCAGGACCGAAGATTGAGGAGGCGGAAAGCGACAGGATCAGGGGAGGACGCTTCTCCGTTCCCCTGAGTGTCGATAGCCTACCTGCAAATGACGACAGGCTAGTGCTGCTCGAGCCGCGTTAGCATCGATAGCATAGACGCAAGCTCCCCTCCTCTCAAACATGCACTAACGCACTCCTCTCGTTGTGCACGTTCCGTGCACGTACACATGTATCAGAAAATGAACATTGTAATCGTACAGAGCCCATAAAAGTCAATGGGCGACTGAGAGCCCTGGATCACTGACGGGCACGAAGTGACCGTCAGTGATCCAGGACCTCTACCATGAGGTAGGAATGCGCGAGCACTTTCCGAAATTATGTAGTTTATGGTACCCGCGGGAACATTGTTTTCCTATGGAAATATTATATTCTTTCTTTCTTTCTTTTTCTTTCTTTCTTTCTTTGGCACCGTCGCAATTTTCACCCAGTGAACATCGACGAAAAGTCACAGATTTGGCCCAAAATTCAAACCCGATCCGACACAACTTTTGACTATTTCAAAATTTTGAATTTCAAAATACTGGCGCGATAGCGCCACCTCAGTTGTTTTTTTTTACATTGCGAGATAGGACTCGGGCAAAAATGAAGTTTGTCGTAGAATCATAAAAATCGGTACAGACGTGCATCATGACAAGTTGAGCAAAAAATATTATTACGGCAACGCCGTCCGCCATATTGGGTGTCGGCCATTTTGGATGACAGCCAGCGAAGCAGGAATCCGCCTTTATTTTTCACTTCGTACAAAATCTATCTCCTCCTAGAGCGTTTATCGGTACGAGCTAATTTTAGGTGGAAAATAATCTTGAGAAGTAGAACTTTAAAAGTTATCCAAATTACTTTTCTAAGTTTTACGGTTTTTATGCGGCGATGCCGCAAACTTTACGAAGTATTTTGAGATTTTCGCAAACAAAAAATGGCTTCCATTCGCACATATGAAGCCCGATTTCACTCATTTTGTTATCAGTTGTTAAAGTCACAGTCCTAAACACTTTCATTTGGCAAAATTCAAATTGGGCGCGATAGCGCCCCCTATAGGAATTATATGGAGAGTACAAATTTTAGTTTTACGAAAATTAAAATAATTTGGCACAAAATTCTATTTGGTCGTTCCGATCAGAAAAGTCAATTACACCTATGCCATATTTTTCACCGTGTTGCCGTAGCGATGACCAACACGTCCCATTTTATTCTAATGGAAAAATGCGAGAAGTGAGGAACCAATTTTCTGCGGCGCGGCCGCAGCCCTAAGTAAAATGTAAAAATATGCTTCAGTTTGCAGATATAGTGTGATACAAATTCATACTAATTTTTCACTGTATAATGTGAAAATTGAGCGCGGAGTGCGCTTTAGCGCATTCCAAAAATCCTAAAACTAAGACCCTAGGGAAAAAAGTTAAAAACAAACAAAGGCAGTAGCAATACCATCATTTTAGACTGAGGGAAACAAAAGAGCGCGAAGCGCCCCCTTGCTTTGGGCAGGGCGGTCGGCGAGGGCCGATAATTGCCGCTTTGCGGCTATATTTTTGCATTGTAATTGCATTATTATTGTTTTTTTTTTGTTTTTGTTTTTTTAGAGTAACGAAGTGGGCAGCAGTGTAAATATGAAAAAGAAGGACTCAAACGCATTCTTGATCTTCTGGAGTCTAATTCTGTACAATTGGGCTACATTGTAACGGACAGACATCCTCAAGTATAGATATGTGACCCGCCGTGGGAACCAGGGACACATGTCGGCAGCCCGTGTCTCGAGAAAAACGCAAACAACGTTTTTTTGGGGAAATTGGTGATTTTCACTTTTGTGCAGATTCGTTCAGTTGAAGTCACGAAGTAGCCTCTCCATGTTTAAGCTAGCAGTATTAGTATATTTAAAAGCGTAAACTTTTAGGTTCAAAACTACTAGTTTGAGGTGGGTTTCGGAGCTTGCAGAAGGGGCGTGACTTTGTCTGTGTTTATTTACATACTGAGTAAACACCGCGGAGGTATGGAGGATTGAAAGTGCCACAATTAAATAAATAAATGCACCATTAAATAATTAAATAAATGTGTCTTTAATTAATTAAATATGGAATAAATCAATCAATGTATTATTAAATGTTTCTGTTGAGCTATGCTCTCATTTTGTTATGATTTGTGATACGGTACAATGTGTTTTGATTTTGTTTAACAAGATTGTCAATGGCAACGCTGATCATGTGACAAATGATTGATTGGTGATGAGCAACAGGTGTGAATAAATATGGTGTTCGCCCGGTGTGGGTAATCACAAAAGGACAAAGACGTGTCTGTGCTGTTCTTATGCCACGCTGAGAAACTGACTCTGCTAACAGGTTATGGGCCCAGAGTCATAACGAACAGTTGGATTAAGTACCGGGTGAAAGTCGCAACGTTTACTGCGTGCACCTGAGAGCTGAGTTGGCGTGATCCTACCATGAGTAGAAAGGACAGAGAAGTGCCAACTAGCCGTTGGGCCAGGCTCGTTTTTGACGGAGACGAGAAGAATTACGAGCTATGGGAGACAAAGGTTTTGGGTCACCTCTGTCTGCAAGGATTAAAAGACACTATCCTGAACGAACCCGCTCCTGATAATGAGGAGGATGAGGAGAAGAACGCCGAGGCCTACGCGGAGCTCATTCAGTTTTTGGATGACAAGAGCCTGTCGCTGGTAATGCGCGACGCGGCGGATAATGGACGCGAGGCGCTAAAGATTCTCCGGGAATATTACGCTGGAAGAGGGAAGCCCAGAGTAATAAACCTGTACACCGAGTTGACTTCACTGCAAAAGTCGTCCATTGAGAGTGTCACTGAATATGTCATCAGAGCGGAGACTGCGATTACTGCCTTGAGAAACGCAGGTGAGGCGCTCAGTGACGGACTTTTAATAGCCATGGCATTAAAAGGGCTACCAGAGACCTTTAAGCCCTTTGCAATACACGTGTCTCAGAGCGATGATAAAATGACTTTTGCAGAATTTAAGACAAAGCTCAGAAGTTATGAAGATGTTGAGAACATGCGAGCAACTGTGTCAGAGGATACGGTTATGAGGGCGAGAGCGCAGTTTGGCACAAAGCGCGCGTCCGAAGGTGTAAAGAACAGTGAAAATATGGACATTGTGTGTTACAAATGCGGTGTCAAAGGCCACATTGCCAGGGCCTGTCCGCGAAAACAATGGTGCAATTACTGCAAAAGCAACACGCACAACGGTGCAAGCTGCAGACGGAGAAAGCAGCGCGATAGCGCACGGATGGCGTCCGAGGAGTCGGGGGACAAGGAGTACGCATTCCGGGTGAGCGACGCGGAGAAGCGGGTGCCAGATGTCAAAAGAAAAGGGCTGATGGTGGACGCGGGAGCTACATCGCACATCATCACAGACATCACAAAGTTCAAGACTTTCGACGGGAGTTTCCAAGCTGGGACGCACTGCGTGGAGCTGGCGGACGGATCCAGGAGCAACGGAGTCGCCAAGCGCAGAGGGACGCGGAGGTGTGGCTTATCGACAGCGAGGAGCGGAGTTTCCGAACAACGCTCAGGGGAGCCCTATACATCCCAACATATCCCCAGGATATCTTCTCTGTGAAAGCTGCTACCACCAACGGGGCCACAGTGATCTTCAGTGAGAAGAACAGTGTCCTGCTTCATAAAGACGGTACCAAATTCCCCATACACGTACACAACAAGCTTTTCTATCTGCACACTTCAGACAATGACTGCAATGACCAGTGTAAGAAAAGCCTCGATTTGCAAAGTTGGCATGAAATCTTAGGCCATTGCAATTATGCAGATGTGTTAAAATTAAGGCATGTTGTAGATGGGATGGACATTAAGAATGAAAGTAATACACATGTTCCGTGTTGTGAGGTTTGCACTCAGGGGAAGTTTGTTCAAACTAGGAACAGAGGGCCGGATACAAGGGCCAAAGCACCTCTGAACATGGTGCACACGGACTTAGCTGGTCCTATAGACCCAATGTCTAAAGACGGTCATAAATATGCACTATCCTTTACAGACGACTATTCTAGTGCAGTGTTTGTATATTTTTTGAAAAATAAAAGCGATACAGTGCAAGCAACTGAGAGGTTTATAGCCGACATGGCTCCTCATGGTAAAATAAAATGCATGAGATCTGACAATGGTACAGAGTACACAGGCAGAGAGTACCAAGCTTTGATGCGCAAGAATGGTATTAGGCATGAGACCTCAGCCCATATTCTCCACACCAAAATGGTACCGCTGAACACAACTGGAGAACCCTGTTTGAAATGGCCAGGTGTATGCTCATAGAGAGTGGGCTGCCAAAGATGTTGTGGACCTATGCTGTCCAGACAGCTGCTGTGGTGAGGAATAGGTGCTTTAACAACCGCACTAAACAGACTCCTTACTACATGTTAACAGGCAGACAGCCAAACATTTCCAGAATGCAGAAGTTTGGACTTGTGTGTTATGCTTACAAACAGGATAAAGGGAAATTGGACTCTAGATGTGAGAAAGGCATTTTTGTTGGATACGACAAGAATAGTCCAGCCTATTTGGTGTACTATCCCAGCAACAGAAAAGTACAAAAACACAGACTGGTGGAGTTTGTATCTAGACCGAATCAGGAAGTACTGGATGCTGAAGATGAGGATATAGTGATTCAGAATGAAAGAAAACCAGTGAAAACCCCTTCAGTTGGCCCACAAATAACTGAAAACCAAGAAGAGGAACCCTCAGAAAGCAAAACAGAGAAGTGTGATACTGAAACAGTGGAAGTTAAAGAGGACAAACCCAAAGAGAGGCGCTACCCTGATAGAGAAAGGAAAAAGCCAGATTACTACGGTGACCAAGCTTGTGGGTTTGAAGAGGACATAAATGTGGACTACTGTTACAGACTTATGTGCAATGTGCCACAGACTTATAAAGAAGCTGTTACCTCAATGAACGCAAAAGACTGGACTGAAGCAATGGACGAGGAAGTTCAATCTTTGAAGGAGAACTCAACATTTACCCTGACCACTCTACCAGAGGGCAAGGATGTAGTGGGGGTAAGTGGGTTTACGCATTGAAGAAGAACAATGACGGATCAGACAAATACAAGGCGAGATATGTTGCCAAGGTTTTAGTCAGAAAAGGGGTGTCAACTATGATGAGACTTTCTCTCCTACAGCCAGTATGACCAGCATCAGGCTGTTAGCACAGAAAGCAGCACAAGACAATCTGATCGTTCACCAGATGGATGTAAAAACAGCATATTTACATGCACCAATTGAGTGTGAGATTTATATTGAACAACCTGAGGGTTATGAAGTGAGATCTAATGGAGACAAACTAGTATGTAAACTGAAGAAATCCCTGTATGGATTAAAACAGTCAGGGCGCAACTGGAACAAAATGTTGCATGATTATTTGTGTGAAATACAATTGTACAAAATCCAGCTGATCATTGTGTCTACAGCAAAATTACTGACAATGAGAAAGTACACATTATCATATGGGTTGATGATTTGATTATTGCCGCTAGTGATGATGATGTTATAAAATGTGTAAAAGAAAAGCTAAGTTCCAAGTTCAGAATGAAAGACCTGGGTAAACTGTCACATTTTCTAGTATTGACTTTCTCCAAAGTACTGAATGTGTTAAGATGTCACAAAGCAAGTATGTGCATATGTTATGGCAAAATATGTTAACACACGTTTAATGGCTGAAGTATATGTCTGTGCTATGACCTGATCACAGGTCATGTCACAGATAGAGAATAGGCCTTGGGGGATACGCACATGCGTCACATGCAGAGATACAACGTAACTGTTGGCGCCAGCCTGTTATGTCTGGCGGTCTGATACGGGTGATCACTGTATAAATATACGACGGATTGTGTAAAAGGGCAGAGCACTGTGAGCCCGCCATGTTGCTGTGTGTGTGTTCTCCCTGTGTTAAGACAATAAATGACCACTTGATTCAGACTTCAACTCTCGTTTACATTTTTCTTTTACGTTATTAGATATACGAAAAATGTCTTTACAATTGGCGTCACGAACAGGATTCCACGTGTGATCATTCCAGAAGGGACCCGGCAGGTCCGGCCGACCTGGGGGACATCCTCCACCTCTGTACCTCGCTCGGAAAAACTCAGCTGGAGAAGGGAGGGCTGGGAAAACCTTCTGGGACCACCACCGATGGGATTCGAGGGAAAACAAGAACCTGAGTTATAGTGAGTGTTATGTCTGAGATCGAGTGTGTCTTAAACCAGGTCTGTTTGGTATGTTAAACAGCTAAACGATAACAAGGCCAGAAAGAGTTAGATTAACTAAAAGAAAATTAGAAGCTGAACAAATCAGACTTCTTGGTATAAAACTGATCCGAAATGAAGACGTGAAAGCAATGTATAATTATGAAAATGGTTAAAAACATGGTCGCAGGACAATCCCTCCCTGTTGGGGGAGGAAGAAACAAGGAGAAACACCGCAGAGTTCTCCCCGTTTCCTGTAATGCAGGGGCAGAAGGAGTTTATACCTTGCCCCCTTGCTTTCCCTAAATACGGGCCAGTGGACTCGTGTTGGGGTCCAGAAAATGCGTTTTTTTAAAGACCCTTATCTTGCACCTAGGACACACACAAACACAAACACAATTTATCACTGGTACCAGTCTTTTTAGTCAAACATGCGAACCTGCCCAAGGACAATTTACTGCTGTTTTTCTGTTTATCCTTGGCAGGAAATGCAGTCGGCGTCACAGGTGCGAGCGGACCTCGATCTGGACTCCTGCCCGCTGATCCTGCCCCACACAGCCAGCCGAGAGTGCCTGAACGACCCCCAAGCTATGCCCCTGCCCCAACCATGATGCCCCTGCCCCTGGCCCTGTCCTGCCCCTGCCCCATAGCTCCCTTGGTCAGTATGCCACGAGTAGTGCCCCTGTCATGCCACAGCTAGCCCCACACCCCAAAGTGCCTCCCCGAAATGCTGTACCCCAGAACACAATGACAATTCAAGATGGAGCCGCTGCAGCAATATGTCCGGACTCTGAAACAGTGCCAGACCATGGTGGCAGTACGTATTGGGAGAATGACAGTGACGACGAGGTCGTGGTGACGATGACTAAACAAAAGAGGGGCGCCGTGTCAGGGGAGACCCTGAAAGCAATCTACGTGCAGAACCAAGCAAAGTCCAACATCTGCAGCTGCCCGTGATTGCAGTGGCCGGAGTAAACGGTGCCACACTCGTGTATCGAGCACGGGGTCACGATGACCTGAGAGCCGCTGCAAACAATCTCCCCAGTCCCAGAGAGGATGGCAGCAAATTCGCCCGGGAACTGAGAATGTTTTGCAAACAACAGCAGTGCACGATCTCTGCACAAAAAGTGTTTCCACTGAAAGCTGACTCCTCCCAGATTACAGCATGTAAACAGACGGCACGTGAGTCCTCAGCTGATTTCATTGTGAGAATGACTCAAGGTTTTCACAGCGGGGTCGAACCGTCAGCTGACCCCCTGATGCAGGCTGAATATGAGAGACGACTGGCCGCTGCCCTTCTGCGAGGACTGCACCGGGAGGTGTACAAGAGAGTGTGTGCCGCGTACATTGGGGCGCATGAAGACCCAAAAGGTGGACAAGATAAAGCGCCATGCAAACAAGCTTACAAACACTTGTGGATAAAGAGGAAAAGGAAGATATCAAATCAAAGAAAGATATGGGAAAAGCAACGCTCCTCCTGTTTAAAGCAGCAGGACGCAACCCCCGTTTTCAGTGGCCATAGCCCGGTACCCCAAGTCATCAGCAGGTACTGAAAGATGGAGCGTGCTTCAAATGTGGGGGTCTGGACCACGGGGTCAGTGATTGCCCTGAGACGACGAGAGATGGGGATGACAACAATGTCTCTGGCAAGACACGAGAGATACCCGCAGTCCCCCTGTAGGAGAAATAATAACAACAACTGGGCACGGAGGACAGATCGAGGAAAGCGCACACTTGGGACGGCCTGACAACCATGTCAAAGGAGGACGGTATGTATGCCTTACTCTGTTATGCACAGCGCCCACTCACCTTGTTAACAATGAAACTGATATTGGGTTGTATCCATGTTTTGACAGATGTAAACAAACATTCCCCTGAATACAACATGATTGTAGCTGGCGAAAACATACATTTTAGTACATTCAGGGGCTACTAATTTGGTGGTTCGAATTAGTAGTTTGACGTCAAGACCCGAGCTGAGTGGCCGCGTGGTAACGTCGATTGGTGTGTCAGGCGAGAAGCTGTCTGAGATACACACATCTCCTTTAAATTGTAAAGATGCTGAAGGGAACAGTTTCAAACATGCATTTCTCTATTGACCCTTTTGCCCTGTGAATTTGCTCGGACGAGATTCAATGGTACGATTGGGCTGTGTCTCGTGTCAAACCCGGAGGAGTTACAAATTGTGCATAAAGATAATTTGGCTTCGTATTGGATTTACATGGGAATGCACCCTCTTAACAGGTTCCCCAAAATGCACTTATGCATACAAATTGTCCCCAAGTCCTGAATGTGATAGAGTAATTGTACTCGTAAAAGAGCGAGTAAATCCTATGAATTCACAGCTTCTGGACAGTGGAGATTTGGTCTGTGTCAGCAGTGTTGTAAAAAGTGTCACATGTTTTGAAACATGTGACGGGAGTGAAGACAACATTGTGTCAAAATATTAGTTTTGGAATCGACACTGCGTAAAATTGAGTGTATTTTTAAGCAGCGAACAGGAAAAGGTTTTTACATGTCACAAGCTGCGTCTCTAACATAGCGTAATCTATGCCCGAGGCTGTGATGTGGGTCAAGGTTTAGGAATGTCTTGACGTGTGTGTGTGTGTGAGCGTCTGATTGGGTGTTGAAGCTGGTGTTGTGTGTCTCGCAGCGCGTGCGAGTACCGCGCTCCTCTACAGTGCGCATGGTGTTACGCGCGTCACTTTCTTGGAGACTTGGAAGCAGCGAGGGAGGGGTCAGAGCTCTCCCTGTGTTAAGTCTGCTGGTGTTGACAAGTGAAGGAAAAAGCTGATTATTTATGGGCTGATTATTATGGGAAACAGGTGATGTCATTTCTAGGGATGACGTCACACTGCTGTGAGTTAATTGCAAATTACTTTATTATTGAGGCCCCTCTGGCGGCTATTGTACATGGGGAGGAGTTAGACTGTCAAGTCTGTGGACTGTGTACAATGAACGCCAGAGGCTGAAAAGGCAGTTGTGGAGCTGAAAAACAGCTTTACAGTGTCCCAGACCAAAACAGGCCATTCACACAAACTGTGAATGGGAAAGCGGAGGTTCATGGTTTCTCTCCTGTTGCAAGATTTCGGGGACGCCCCACTCTGGAGCTCATTTGATCCAATGGCAGCAGGCCTGCCTGTCTTTCACGTGCGGTAGCTGCCGCTGAGAAAGCTTGCATCACGTGACTTTTCAGGCTACTCTTCTCTAACTCTGCTTGTGCCACACGCTGTGTCTATAATCTTGCTAGAGCAGAAAACTTCGCATCTGTCACCTGCTCGCTGGCTATGCTATAATGCTGTGCTTAGTGAACTTTCACATGTCAGTGTGAAGAAAGTGGGAGCACCCTGCTTGACTTTTTCCCATTTCCACAGATGGAGATGGACTCTTGGATGAAATGTTTTGTGAAATGTTTTAATCAGTGTACTTTTGATTAAACCCTGATCTGTATGTTCTGTATCTTGTGAATTTGACACTGTTGTATTTTTCTGTTACGTTATTACATATACGAAAAATGTCTTTACACATACAATACTGGAGAGATTTGACATGTTAAACTGTAAGCCTAGAGCTACCCCGTGTGAACAAAAACTTGACTACAGTGATGATGCTGAAATAATGGACGATGTGAGGAAATACAGAGAGGCAGTTGGTAGCTTAATCTACCTGGCAACCTGTACAAGGCCAGATTTAAGCTTCGTAGTGAGCAAACTGTCACAGTATTTCACCAAACCAACTACTGAACAATGGACAACGGTAAAGCATGTTTTAAGGTATTTGAAAGGTACCCAAGACAAAGTACTATGTTTCAGAAAATACAAAGATGAGAACCTAATCCATGCTTACAGTGATGCTAATTGGGCAGCGGATATTGGTGATCGTAAAAGCACTACAGGATACTGTATCAGTCTAAACAAGAATGGTCCGATAGTCTCATGGAGAACGAAAAGACAGCCTACAGTCGCACTGTCTACCTGTGAGGCTGAGTACATGGCTTTAGCTGCAACCATGCAAGAGTATTTGTATTTGAAACAGTTTTTGAATTGTCTTGATGGTCAAACATACAAATGTCTTGTTTATGAGGACAATCAGGGCACTATAGCCTTGACTAAGAACCCTGTACATAGGCAACGATGTAAACATGTGGATATTAAATACCACTTTGTAAGGTCTACGTTGGATGATGACCAAATAAGTCTATTGTATTGTCCAACAAATGAAATGGTTGCTGATGTACTGACCAAACCTGCAACTAAACAAAAACTTAAGAAGTTTGAAATGTTTATGTTTGGTATGTAAATTAAGTGTTGAAGTTAAATGGACTCTTCAAATGTGAGCAAGTGGGGGTGTTGAGCTATGCTCTCATTTTGTAATGATTTGTGATACGGTACAATGTGTTTTGATTTTGTTTAACAAGATTGTCAATGGCAACGCTGATCATGTGACAAATGATTGATTGGTGATGAGCAACAGGTGTGAATAAATATGGTGTTCGCCCGGTGTGGGTAATCACAAAAGGACAAAGACGTGTCTGTGCTGTTCTTATGCCACGCTGAGAAACTGACTCTGCTAACAGTTTCATTAATTAATTAAATTACCAATGATTCTGTGTAAAAATGTATATATAATTATTTTTCTATTTAATTAATTATTTCATGGTCCTGTGTTGCAGTGTTTAATGAATTAATTTTATCTGTCAAACTCGCCCATCAAAACTTGTGGGCGGGCTAAAGGCTGGTTAACTCAAATCTTGTCTAATCCATTGCTTTGGCCTGAAGTGTTTGGAAACATGGCGGCTACGCTGATGGAGGACCTTCATGAGGAGGGATGGGACTTGATAAGATTGTATTGATATCAATGCCATCAATAATTTTACCTATCGATTCTCTTATCGATGCCTGACTTGTCTGTGTGTTGGGGAAAAGCAGGGAATGAATGTGCTTTCGATAAACTCTATAAAAAAAGACATATTGTTAGTTTTCCCAAGAAAAAATATGAATTAAATAAAGTAAGTTTCCAAACATACTGTGGCTCCTGTTGGCACTCAGCCTAAAATATAACGGTAACATTTGTACTTTTCATCAAGTGTCTGTAACTTGTAACAGACTGATGCAGTTTTGTAACACCTAAACAACAGGACTCGGTCTCAGCCCAAACTCTACAGATTTCATCTATTTCTCCTTCCCTTTCAGGGCGGGGACAGGCACCCGCAGCCTCCGCTCTGAGCCCCGGGCCTGAGCGGGGCTGGTGTGCTCAGGCTGGAGACAGGCAGAGGTATACCCGCTCACAGTGCGCTCAGGGCGGGGACAGGCAGCCTCAGACCCGGGCTCAGAGCACAGCGGCACGGGGAGACAGAGCGCGCAGCAGCAAGGCACTGAACCCCGTGTGTCCTGTCAATAGCGATGTATCGAAAGTTTGGAAAGAAACAGCAATACAGCGCAAATAAACGGAGCGTTCGCAGCAGCAAAGCGAAAACGTAGAGCTGACACGTTTAACAATGGACTGTTTTAATTGACGACACTCTTTCGTTAACGCGCAAAACGGAGGGGAAAACCGAAGCGGAGGGGTAAGGAGTAGAATTGAGATTGGGCCGATGTTTCCCTGCTTACTTTGAAGCAGCGTCAACAGACTCTGAGAACTATGTCATTACACACGTGCGTCTAGCTCCGCGGCGCAAAAAGAGTGTTTTCAGAGCGATTTAAGAGGGATCGATAATGAAGCAGACGTACGGTTCCGATGCTTTGCTCAAACAGAACCGGGTCTACTTGCCCGAGGCTTGTGTTTAGTTTAGTTCACTAGTCTGCGTCAATCCATTATTTTGGAATTGATTTGCCTTGACTCGATGAGCAGGGTGACCAATCAGATGTTAGGACCCACCCCTCAAACTTTGATGGGCGAGTTTGACAGATAAAATTAATTCATGAAACACTGCAACACAGGACCATGAAATAATTAATTAAATAGATAAATAATTATATATACATTTTACACAGAATCATTGGTCATTTAATTAATTAATGAAACATTTATTAATACATTGATTTATTTATTCCATATTTAATTAATTAATGACACATTTCATTAATTAATGACACATTTATTTAATTATTTAATGGTGCATTTATTTATTTAATTCCATATTTAATTAATGAATTAAACATTTAATGAATTAATGACACATTTATTTAATTATTTAATGGTGTATTTATTTATTTAATTGTGGCACTTTCAATCCTCCATACGGAGGAGGAGAGGCAGAGCTGCTTTGATTTGTGTTGTTGACACATGCTTTAGCAAACAAATGCCACACAAAAAAGGCTGTTTTATACATAAGCCTATTGTCGATCAGTTTACAGGATGAAAAAGTCTTGTTTTGTCACAGAAATAGCGCCCGCCGTTGCAGTGTTGTTTTCGTCAACGAAGACGATAACGATATCATTTCGTTGACGCCCCTTTTTTAATGACGATAACGTAACGATGACGAGCTAAAAATAGCTCTTTGGGGACTAAAACCTGACGAGACGTTTATGAGTTTACGTCAACGAGACGAGACGAGACAAAATAGGAGAAAGTGGTTCGTCAGATCGTTCACAAACAGAGTTTATACGCGGAGCGGGAGAACACACCGGTAAACGTGACACAGAGCGGCGCCGTCAGCTCTCATGATGCGGCCGGGCAGCTGCGCCTCTCTCTCTATCTCTCTATCTCTCTCTCTCTCTAGTCCTCTCTCCCCGTGGCGTGCAGTGCACTGCTAGCGTACATTCTCCACGGAGCGCGTCTGACATCGATGTACTGTAGCACAGTTTTAAATACCGTAGCGTATGAACGGAGAAAGCATGTTGAGGTAAGCTACGTATGTGCAGACACCGTTGTTGATACAAAAAATCTGGAAGCGGTGATCAGAGGACGAGGAGAGCGGGCGCTTTTGGGGAAAGTCCTGTTCACAATGACACTTCTACTACTGCCTATTGTGGTGTAATCTGTTTGTCAAAAGCTATAAAGCCAATAGATAACTATTATTTATTCCAATTTCGGTCCACTTTGGTTGTTGTAAGGCGCTTTAGAAATAAAACTTGATTGATTTCCAATACTTATCGAAATTAATTATAACTTTTTATAATGAAACTGACGAAAACTTGACTAAAACCTTTTAAATTTTCGTCTGACTAAAACGTGACTAAAACTATCACATTTAGAAATGACTAAAATGTGACTAAAACTATAAGCATTTTCGTCCAAAAGACTAAGACTAAAACTAAAACTAAAAGGGCTGCCAAAAACAACACTGCGCCGTTGGGGCGTGTGCGTGTGCGGCTTCATGACTCTACTCTATGATTTACGACGAGTTTTTCTGAGCAAAAGGCAACGGTTACTTCAGACGGGTGAGTAAAAGATTGTTTTTTGTGTGCTGTGCTATTGTTAGCTAACATGACGGTGTTAGCATGCGTGACAGTGATCTAGTCACGAGGAATTAACCTGCTATATACACAAAATCAAGATCTCTACAAACTTAAACTACTCCATAAATGTAGTCAGCGCATCCCTAGCTTTCAGCCACTTCTTATTTGAGAGAGATCCGCTTCATATGTTCGGTTTTATGGCCAGATAAAGTTACGCGATGTCGGCCTTTCTCTCCTGTATGTCCATTACTAAAACAGTACAGGAGTCTTTTCTAAAGTTATAACTTCAGTTATGTCCGGAGTTCACACACAAGTAACAGACAACTGTGAAGTGAAAGCAAAATGATACATGCTTCTGTTATTTTTGAAAAGTGGGGAGTGCACAAGTATTCATACAGCATGACTTAATACTTTGTGGGTAACATTAAAATACCCAAAGATCTCTTCTCTTGTTTTTATATTGTAAACTTATCTTATCATTCTGGTATGAAAAGCGCTCTCTAAGCAATGTTTGAGTGATTTGCTTTATTGATTGATATATTCTTTTTATTTTCCATAGTTTATTGCTTATTATTTATCATTAGCAAAAAATGGCAATAAAATCTATTCGGATTCTGATTCATACTTGGATTCATACTCATACTGTATATAATATATCACAGTTTTTGATTTGAACATTAAAATTATGTTTAACATAAAAGTTACAGATGTTACACAACACATTCTCAAGCCAGTGACAGTTTATCAATTGTTATTAAAAAATTACAAAGAACAATAACAACCTTCTGCTATGAGGTGAGATTAATAAATGAAACCAAAAATAAAACTGATACACATAATGAAACTGGTAAACAATGGTTTGTTGTGGAAGCAATAACCTTTTTGCTCCCTCCCTGTGCTTTACTGCTTTGAGGGGAGTTTGACAGGGGGTATGGCTTATCCCAATGAGATGTAAATGAGCCCTATTGTCACTCCCAACAGCAGAGAGGTGAGAATGGCCCAAAACTTTGGAGAGGTTTTTCAGGCCTTTGGCCTTTTTGGAGTTGTTAACTTCAAATCACCGCTTCCCCTCTAAATATTATCAGATTTCTATGTGTTACACATCGCTGGAAAGCTTGGAGACTACACTCTTAAAACAGATGTGTTGAAAACAACACAAAATGTGTTATAAAAATGCACATCCCTGTGTCTAGTTAAGGACTGCATAACATGTGTTGTTTTTAACACAGTCAGTGTGTTGAGATATTTAACACATTTTTGTGTTAAACATTTCAACACACTGACTGTGTTAAAAACAACACATGTTGTGTTGTCCTTAACTAGACACAGGGATGTGCATTTTTTAACACATTTTGTGTTAAAAAGTGTATTATTTGTATTTCATTGTATTTTACCCCTAAAATGAATATTATACATGCAGGAATTACACTACAATAATCACAAACAATATAATTAAAAGTAATTCTTATTTATTATGTATTAGCAAATCACAAATGTGAACACATAAAAGAATCTCTACAGTTGGTTTGAAAACATGGAGGATGTTTGAAAAAACATTGAGTTTTTAAAATTGCATTTTCAGGTTTACCATGGTCATAAGTTTACAGTACACCATACTAAAGTCAATAGCATTGTGCCAAATGTTACCAAAAAAAAAATAGGGATGTTCACAAGCCACAATGTAGTTTGTTTTAAGTTGTTGTCCAATTGTGATGTGATTTTGCATCTAAGTTATGTGTTAGACACTGATCCATTAACTCTTGTCAATCGAAAATGAAAATCTAAAGATTAGGCTAGTTGGCCAAGTCCTGACTTACATACTACACAATCATAATTTAACACTAAACTTAAATGGTTCAGATTACAAACACAGCACATTTAGAACAGTCTTTGGTACTCATCACTCGTTTGGATGATGACTGTTGTTCTGTGCTTTGGTGCTGCTCAGTGCAGTGGTGCTGGTAAGTCCTGTTCTGTTGAGATGTCCTCTGCTGTTGGGATGTCTTCTGCTGTTGGGAGAGGTCCTGGGCTGTTGGGGAGAGGTCCTGGGCAGATGGGAAAGGTCCTGGGCAGATGGGTGTCCTGGGCTGGCATGCTGGTTGGTTGCCTCTCGTATTTTCCAAAAGGGCTTTTAATGCTTTTTCCAGTCTGAGCAACGACACAATACATTAACATTTGAATACTTATGAAGTTAACACATTATAAATATTTCTTTATATTGTACAACTGATGAAGCAAACTATGTTTAAATGTTTTACAAAGACTCCACAAATATTCAGAAATGAATAGTAAAACTCACTCTCACCATTTGGAGCAACTTCTGCGCAGCGAGTGATCCATCAGCACACCCTGATGCAGAGGTAGTAGGTCAATGCTGAAGAGCTCAGGAGGAACACGACTCTAGGAAAACACATAAGACAAAATTCAATTGTGAGATAGGTTTACAGAATGTTAGAAGTTTCGGAGAGTTCATACTCACCAAATCCATCTTGAAGTGGAAGTTACAGTATCATCATTTTGAAGGATGGCTGGGAAAGAGCAAAGAATAAGAAAAGCTCACATATCAAGCATGGTCTGAATTCTTATTTGACTGTATCACAAAAAAATAGTTCACCATGATCTCCTGATGACAACTCCCCCTCTGGTATTAGGGTCATCAACAGAGAAGGTCCCACTGGAGGCTTGTTATTCTGACCACTGGTACTGTTTATGAATCTGCAATACAGGTACATAGTACAGACTAAATGCAACTGCAATACACATTGGACAGATTAGGTAATACAGGACATATTCAGACAATATACATGGGTTTATTTTATGACCATCTCATTTAAATAATTTACAGAGCATATACCTGTTGACGTCACACTCAGGCCTCCATTTTACAATCTGTAAGAGAAGAAATTGTTTTTAGTGAGGGAAAAATGTCAGCCTATGTGACTTTTTAAGTTTAATTTTCATAACTGCTTTCCCTACTTTAGCATATTTATGGCACACGTTTCACAATCAGTTTAGATAATGATTTTACCAGAGTTTTGTGGCAGTGTTGATTTAATATTAATGTAAATTCTATAATCTCCGATGTGCCTTCATAATAAGTGCCAAGAGCTCCTATCTTAATCTGCTCAGACCAGGGGCGTGCTGGGACAACTTTCCGGCCCGGGAACTTTGCCGTCACACCGGCCCATACGGCCGGGTGTGTGTGTAGCTGGGGGTTCGGTGTACTCACCAGTCGGCGGCGTGGTCAATCATCCTCATCTTCCAGTGTCCACTGTCCAGTGAATGCCCGTTAGCATATGTCAGTAGCAGTTGCAACCTGCATCCACCCAATATGCTAAGCGTAGCGGCTCCACGTTGTTCCACGCAACACACATTTATCATCATCATGTTAGGGAAGGGAGGCAGCTCCTTTGCTCTGGAGATAACTTTACAAAACGTAGAACTTTTAAATACATACATCTATTCTGTTTCGCTATGTGCGCGCTTCCTCCTTTGTTTTATGGCGAACTGCTAGCCAAACTAAAGCGCATGCGCCACCTACTGTATCGAGTGTGTTATTAAACTGATCAACTAAACATTTTGGGGCAAAATATTTCAATCTTTAAGGAGTTTGTAAGGCTCATTGAAAAACACAGGCAATTCCAAACAGTATAATTATTGTATGGACATATTTATTATTTATGAGAATATAAAACCATGAAATTTATTATTTTTGTATTTCTATATTGTAAATGCAAATGCACAGAAACATCTGTAAAACTGCAAATATTTAGAAAGTTGGACATCAAAAGTAACAATGTTGTCGTATTGTATTGTAATAAGACAAAATAACACAAACGATGTAAAGTCAATCTAACAAAGGGGCAGATATAAGATTTCTCTCTGCTCCTTTTTTATTCAATCTGCATTGACTTAGCAGTTTTGTTGCCATATTTGAAATAAATAAATGAAATGAAAACCTAAAATAAATAACATAAATATGTATTTTTTAAATAATAAAAATGTTAATATAAAGAAATTAATAACAACCAAACCAACATTTAACTTATAAATAAAATACTACTAACCATAAGATAACAACCAAAATTAAACTAAAACATCAACTTGTGCCTCAAAAGTGCACTGGATTGAGCAACTTGATCAATGATCACATCATTGTCAAATGCCATTAGAGTTTCTTTCTCAGAACACATGAGCACAAATGCCTCTAAGTGCTCCTGGTGGAGTGTGCTACGCAGCCTGTTCTTGACAAATTTTAAAGTAGAAAAGGTTCTCTCACATGCTACTTGGGATATTGAAAGGGTTAACAAATATTTGTATGCCAGCCCGATCACATAGTAGGCATCAGTGAATAAGTTATACTGACTCAGTACTAAGTACACACAAATGGCACAGTTTCTGCAAGAATCACAAACCCTGCTCTCAATCTCTATCCTCTGAGATTCTCCACCAGTGCCCTCTCCACCTGCTCTGACAGTATAACCTTCAAGAGGAGACTTCCTCAGCCTCTCCCACTGAGTTGCCAGGCTGGACAACTCTGCCTGCAACGTGCCCACTGTGGCACTTTCATCAAAAGGTATGAGACAATTGCTGAGTTCCATGAGAGATGAACAGGGGAGTCCATTCTTCTTTATTTCTGGGAAGTTTTTAGGATTAAGACAGGAAAAATCTGATGCCAGTTTGGCATTACCTGCAAACCTCCTCTCAAGACTCCCTGACATAGTGTCCAATATAACATTGTGGACATTGATCTCAAAAGCAGCATCAGAGGAGGCCACAGGCTCATCCTCTTGAAGCTCTCCAGGCATCTTTTTCTTTTTTCGAAAACGCTTCTGTGGAAGCGCAGTTTGCACTTCAAGATCACACTCTGCCTCCTGGAGCTTCTTATTTGCCCACAGCACAAATGCATTGGCTGCCTCTTTCACTGCTTGAAAGTCTCTCACACACTGGTTTAAGCTGTCCTGTGTCCCCTCAACAAGCCGCTGCGCTGTCAAAATGTCCATCCCTTGTGTTTGCAAGTACTTAGAGAGTGGAGATGTATGCTGAAATACACGAAGGAACGTTTGGGCAGTCAAAATTACCTCAAATTTTAAAAGTGTTTCGAGGAAGCCCTTTGCTTTTGCCCTCACTGTTGGCTTCATCGTCCCATCTTCTAAAACTGATTCTAAAGTCACAAGTAGGTCCACATATAATGCACCCTGTGGATTACCATAGGACCCAAAAACTTTACAAAGAGCCTCATCCTTAGCCCACCACCTGGTTTCTCCTATGGGAATCAGTCTCCTATGGCGTTGGTCCTGACTGACCTCTTCCCATTTTTGCATTCTTTTATAAGATTCTCTCAAAAAAACTGCTACGTCGTTAAGTAACGAAAATAGGGATGCACTTTCAACCACACTGCCAGTTGCGTCTGACAGCACTAGATTTAGCACATGGGCATAGCACCAAACGTGGACCTGTGTAGGGGACTGCTGTGACAAAAAGGCCGAAAACCCTTGATAGGGACCTTGCATATTTGCAGCTCCATCTGTGGAGTTACCAACACATTTGCTCATATCAAGATTAAGCTTGAGCAGTGTGTTTTTCAGCAGGTCCATAAAATACTTCCCTGTAGACTTTTCACAGTTAACCACACCAACTAACCGTTCGTGAACAACATCTGTCACATATCTTAAAATAATTGCACACTGATCTGTTGAGGTAATATCTTGAGTGGTGTCAATTTGGATGGAAAACATGCCTGCCTCTCTAACTTCATTTGCAATTGTTTGCTTTATCAACTGACTAAGACAATCCACCACTTTTCCAACAGTGTTATTTGACATTAGAGTCAAAAGGGAGCCTCTCCCCTTTGCCCCACTCTCACTAAGTTTTTTACTTTGTTCAATGCATCTGTTAACATGTTGTTGAAGACACAGATCATATCGGCTCACAAGTAATACCAACTCTAAGAAGTTTCCATGAAAAACAGCGGAGTTCTCGAGTTGGTAGGCAGCTTCTGCTCTATGCCCTCTGTAACTTAGTCCACATTTTCCCAAGACTTTAACCACATCAATAACACGCTCCATTACCTGCCGCTTCTGTTTTACCTGTTCATGACGAACACAAGCTTGCTTGTCCTTCAAAAGGCTTTTAATATCAGCATTTTTATAAAACAAGAAATATGCATCAGCACTGTCTCTATGGAGCTTACTCTTTTCGTGCTCCTCAATTCTTTGATGAACATGTTTCCATGTTTTCATGCCCTTCAAAAAGGGACTTTCAGTAGAAGTGGGTGCATAGGCCAAACATACAGAGCAATACAATGATTTGTTTTTTTCTGAATAGGTTAACCACCTTCTGTTTGTGCCGTGCTTTGTATGGAAAACTTTTGCAACTAAGGGTTCTTTTGTGGGTTGCTGAGGGTGGTATTTGAAAAACATGACTAAGTCCAGTGTTTGTGGATGAGAAAAATAATCGAACTGGCCACTCTCATCTACTCTAGTCTCTTCCTCTTCCTGCACCTGCATATTATGATGAGTTTCTGTAGTCTCGCTGGGCACTGGCCTCTGTCCACTGTCCACTGTCCCTTCTCTCAGCATTTGGAATACCTACGAAAAATGTACATAGGAAAGACACAATAAAATGAAACAATGGATTATGACTAGAATTTTACACACAGCCCGAGAGAAACATATCGTTTCACCTACCACTCCACTCAGTAGTGCTTGTCTCCTCCCTAACATCAGTTTGATCAGTGGGCCTATTTCACTTAGTTGCTCAGATACTACAACATTAAAACCATGTGAAAAATAAAGATCATACAAAGCGTTTAGTCACACAATACCAACTCACACACGACTATGTGCAATTGTATCACCTACCACTCCACTCAGCAGTACTTATTTCTTCTCCAACTTCACTTTGATCAGGTCTACTTTCAATTTGGCTTTGCTGCTCAGATACTACAAAATTAAAGTCATGCTGTTAGATTAGTAGTAGCTACTACTGTATAATATGCAACCTACTCATGCATTAGGATTAGTGCATTAATATCTGTTCTATGTAATAGATGCTCTAATAGATTTATTGAACACTGAAGCATTTATTTATTGTGTAGACTACACTTTTTCACCTACCACTCCACTCAGTAGTACTTGTTCCTTCTCCAACTTCACTTTGATTAGGTCTACTTTCAACTTGACTTTGCTGCTCAGATACTACAAAATTAAAATCATGCTGTTAGAGATTAGTAGTACTAGTAGTGTAGTATGATATACCACCTACTCATGCATGCTGCATTAGTATTTGTATTAGATTTGGATAGTATATTGTTTTCTATGTAATAGACGATCTGATACATTTATTGGACTGACAAATATTTTAATTACACTGTACAACTTTGACCTTTCCCACTCAGTACTAGTAAGTAAAGTACTTGTTCTCTAATCGTCTAGTTGTCGCGTGTGTACTACTTTCACTTGCTGTTTTGTTGCTGATTAAGCTTACAATTAGTAATGCATTTTTGCCTAGCATCTATATATTGCATGATCTTAATATAATATTTTACTGTCATGCATTAAAACCACATATGGCACTCTAAATAAGACTAGTTTTAAGTAGCCTATTTATCGTTGTTGTGACTGTGAGAATCCAACACATTTTTGTTTTGGATACATCTCCTTTACCATTTCCCTCGTCCGTCTTTCTTCTTGAAAAAATGTCTGTGAGCTTCGCACACTTAGTTGCATCTCCTTCCAGTGCCTTTCTTTTTCTTAACCTAGCCTTTTCAGCTCCACCAGGCCTTTTCTATCCATCTTTTCCAAGGACCTCTCCTCCACCCTCCACCGCGTGATCCTGGTCTGAGACCTGAGACAGATGTGTTTGCAAAGAGCGAGCATTCCTACAGCAGGATATAGGACTCTGCCAACTTGAGCTTTGGCAGAGGGGTGTTCTTCTCTGCTTACAGTGGCTAGTAGAGACGCAGTGCGAAGCGTTTTATTTTATTTTTTAATAAATGAGAGATTTAGCGTTTTGTCTGGAGTCATATCATATGAATACATGGATTTAGGCGGCGGCCTACACGATACTAGATATTTGCGTATTAGTAACTGAGCGGCCCAGATCTAGTGCGGCTTGTGCGGAGCGGTGTACAAATGGTATCTCCCGACTGCCTAGTGACGCGGTGCGAAGTTATCGTTTTCTCCCACTTCTTCTTCAAATGTAATTTGGTGTATAAACAGTTTGTTGCCTAGATGAAAAGCATTTGAGTTAGATAGTTTAACTTAATGTAAGACCAGCGGACCAGGCGACTTGCTGCCGTCCAATAGGCCACCAAACCAGCCAGCCAACTGTATATTTTTCCCCCCTCGTGGGGGTGGACCGGCCCGGCCGGCCCTAAACAGTGCCGCGGCCCACCGGGAAATCTCCCGACTCTCCCTATGGCCAGCACGCCCTTGGCTCAGACTGTTGTCCGCACTTCGGCCAGGAGCGGGGGCAGAAGGAGAGCGCAGTCAGCCCGGGGCGGAGGCGTGTGAGGCGGTGACAGAGGAGGCTGCTGCCCCGCACCTGCACACATGTCTGCGGTCTCGCTTCAGCCCCGCGGAGGCGAAGATAATAACGTTCAATGCGGCCTAAGTTTTATGTCACAGACTCTGCGTTTGGTTTATAGCAGCCAGGCTCAGTCACTGTATCCGGAGGAAGCTAGCTAGCATACGTTACGGTTGACTTGTTTTACCAAAGAAACAACTTCTACCACGAATGGCAAACTGACGACATAAAGAAAACAGTTTTCGGAAAATGTGAAATATGAACAAGTAATGCTCGCTTACCTTGTAAGTGTTGACTTGGCGCTCGTTTCTGCTCCAGGTCAGGGAAAATGTCAGCTCGAGCTGAAGATTCAAGCAGTGCGTGTCCCGCTCCGTGATTGGACAACAGTTTAACACATGCAGTGTGTTATTGTAAATATGCAACGTGATTGGATAATCATTTAACACGAGATGTGTTATTTTGTGTAATTTCATTTTTACACAGAAATTTCACACACCAACACAATATGTGTTAATATTAACACAACATGTGTTAAATGAGCCTTAACACAGAAATTGTGTTAAAATTTAACACATCTGTTTTAAGAGTGTACACTTTAATAATCTGTGAAAATCTCAAAATGCCCAAAATCGACTTGTGTCCCTCATTCCTGTGACTGGTCACAAATATCTACGAGAGAGAAAGAGGTTCCTTACTACTATGATGTTTGGCATGTGGTGAAAGGTATAAACTATTTTAATTTCTCCTTTTGGACATATGCCTATTAATATGTTTGCATAAAGTTTTAAAAAGGCTTTACAACACTAGAACGAGGTGCAATATTTTTGTATTTTAGGCACATCTAAGAAACTGGACGCTTTGGCCAAAAAGAAGGATTGTGAGGTGGTCCAAAAATGGTTGCCTGGTATAAAAAACCACATGTACTGGACTGCGTGTTCCTCTACATCTGGTTCTGAGAAAGTGGCCAAGTGGACGTCTCTGGTAAATCACATCCAAAATGTCCACAAGCATGATGATCCTTTATTCCCCCAGTGTGAGCATCCAATCAAAGTTTCCAGGGATCGGAAAAAGTGGTTCAAACCTGGTATGTGTGTTATTGATCAATAATGTTCATGTATCAGGAGTTACAGCATTATCTTTATTGACCTTATTGCCAATATTACAGGCACTGTTGCACTTTATAAAGTGGAAAAAATGCTCCTCAACAAAAGAATCCTCAAAGATGTGCGCAAGCTAAGCTCAAAGCATCAGACATCTGCGCTTGAGTCTTTCCATAGCCTGATTCTACACTTTACTCCTAAGAATGTGAATTTCCCCTTCATTGCAATGTTGTGCAGGTGTGTTTATCTGTCATGTTATGGCGTTATCATGATTACCCTTTTGCAAAGGCTAATCAGTTTTTGTATTGTTTACTTTTATGTTTTACAGACTCTATCTGGCTGCTATGCACCATAATGAGAATGGTCGCCGCGAGCAGGCTGTGGTAAAGGGACAACTTTTGTGGAAGTTACTTTTTCCAAAGTCAACAAAGGGACGGGCTACTGCAAGGCCGATCAAAACAAATGCCACATTTGGTACATTAAAAAAACGTTATTATATAATACCTACTGCAAAAGTGCACACATTTTTCTTCTAGTGTCTGATACTTTGCGATCCAAAACAGTTTCAGAAGGAGCTGCAGAAAGTGCTGTGCCTCCCACCCTCAGTTCCATGTTTGACAGGCCTTCTAAAGAGGACGTTGTAGCCGCTTAGGCCTCTCGATTTAATCCAGCGGTGGTACATAGTCAACGGGCCGGAAGCCGACATAGTTCCCGCCAGGGTCAGGGAACTCCTGCCATCTCTCCAGGACCTGTTCACCTCCAGGACCCGGAGGCGTGTGGGTCGGATCACAGCTGACCCTTCTCACCCTGGACATGGACTATTCACCCTCTCCCCTTGGGCAGGAGGCTACGGTGTATCCAGACCCATACGTCCCGCCACTTGAACAGTTTTTTCCCCTCCGCCATCAGACTCATGAACAATAACAAGACCCAATAACCCAGTTACAGACTCATGGATGTATCTGCACTTGCACTGTGTGGTGTGTCCACACTTGGACCCGCTGCTATCACTTATCACTAAATCACTTTATATGCCTACATCTGTTAATACAATCCCGCTGTTGTTCAGTGTCAAATTGTTGTTGTCTATATGTCATATGTCACTTCATTTTATCTTATTTATTTAATATTTTTCACACATGCCCCTATAGCCTTATAGTTTTAAAGTTTTTTAGCTTATTTCTATCTTAACTGTGTTACATGTTCTATGTCGCACGTTTGCACCGACAAAAAATCCTAGTTTGTGAACCTGTTCTCAAACCATGGCAATAAAACCGATTCTGATTCTGAATCCTCAGAACAGCACACGACGGGATAACAACTCTTACTCTGGCTCCAAGCAATCCCCAGCACCAACTCACAAAACTGTGATATGACACAAATCTGCAACGTCTGCAATTGTGACAAAAATATTGTAAATATTACTGCTTCTACAAATTGTAATAAATGTTTTTTTTAATTTTTATAACAGTATTCTTTGAATACATACTGTTCCTGTGTTCTTCTCCGGACTGGCCCATAATCGGCTCTGTATACATTATTGATATTTTGGAGAACCCAGCGATTGAGACAGTTAACATGAAATCCTGGATGGTCTGTGATGCAGTTTAGTTCTGTAGGGAACTGATATATTCTTCTCAGGACCTTTGGAGTAAAGAACATTTCAATTAGCTTCTTATTTTGTCTAGCTAAATTAGAATAAACATATTTTGTATTGCATAAGATACAGACAGCTTTCCAGATCGGAGACAATACTTGAGTGCACAGAGAACAAAAGTGAACATGTGAACTGGGCAGCTTAAACCGATGCTAATCAATTCAGGATTTCTCAGGTAGGTGACAGGTGTTATTTCTGTACAATGGAAGAGGTGTGAAGAGCAGCAAGAACCTATGTCTGATGTATGGTCATGGTGAGTGAAGATGAGCACAGGTTAGATACAATAGCACGATTAAAACAGCACAGTGCACCCACTAAGACAAGTAGAAAGTATTAATTCAAGTATTTCAATTACACACCCTAGGGGTCTCCAGGCAGCAAATGTTTTCCGCTTCTGTGGGCATGGTGCGGCAACAACCACAGCCACACCTATGGGGAGAAAACACAATGGTTTAATTGCACAACATAGTTTCATAATGATGTATCTGATTTAATAGCAAAGTGTAGCTTCATAATGTTACATAACTGTCAGCTGAACATCCTGCTCAAAATGTAACAATCTATGTTGCTTTTAACATAAAATAAATTGTTAATCAAACGTTTAGGTGTTGTTATATTTATGATTTCATTGAAACATAATGCAACATATAGTTTCATTATATTACTGAATTGCAAAATGTAACTTCAAAATTACATAGCCTACATTTATTCCTTTATGACAAGAAGGTTGTTTATTACCAAGCAGACACGTCTTGTACTAGCCTCTGAACTCTCAAAGGTTCGTCTTCAAAGTCACTTTCCGGGTCAGACGCAGGATCAAATTCGTACGGATGCACAATCTCCTGCGTAGCCATTGTTCACAAAGTGTAGCTCGTTTCCAACAGTAAAATTAAAAGTCACCGAAGATCACTCGTAGTTTTAATGTGTGTGGATTAGACCAGATGAGAATGCATGTAGTGGCGTTGTGATGACGTCACAGGCAGCGTGCTGAAGGGGGCGTGTCGGAAAGGCCCAAAGCTTCTTAAAGAGACAGAGGCCTATTTCAAGACCTTTGGTACAGCCATTTTTTGTGAGAGCAAATTTTTGCAAGGCAGTTATTTTAATTTACTGCTTTTACAGACAAACATAAGGTTTCATCATCATTGTAGTGTGCTATAGACTGGTACTATGTGGTTAAAAAAAGCACAATACCCCCTTTAATAAAAAAGGCTTTGTCTGTTGCGGCCCCCGACCAACCCCTGGTTTGCATTTGTGGCCCCCAGTCCAAATGAGTTCGAGACCCCTGGTCTAACCTATTTTTGGCAGGGGCCAATTATGATAAACATTTTGTTCAAAGAGTAGATTGAAAGTGAAGAAGAGGCATGACTAGAGAGACAAAGAGAGAGCGAGATCCAGAAAGCATTAAATGAGGTGCAATAGAAGTGAAAATTAAGGTTGTAATCTAAGAAAAGTTGCATTTGTAGTGTCTTCATTTATGTGGACTGTGAAGAGAAAAAAGAAATGAAAAGTAATAATAATAATAATTAAAGCCGCTCGTGGCGATAAAGGCCATCGCCCCTGGCGCAGTCCCCCTTGCAACCGCCCCCCGTGCGACCGCCCCCGCTGGCTCTCGCCCAAATCTGCTCTCGCCTCGGCCTTAGACCCAACCCGGCCTCACTCTTGCGCCCGCTATCTCTTGCACCGGCAAGTTTCTCGCATGTTTTTTTTGAGTGAGAGGAAGCAGGTTTATCGAGAGGAAGGAGCCTACAGCAGAGAGGAGCGCAGTGTCGTGCTGGGTAATTGGGAGAGTGGAGACGTTTCCCGGTGGGCCGCTCAGTTGTGGGCTGAAAGAATTAAATAATGAATTAATAACAGATGCACAGTTGCGCCATTCCTGGTGGAAAGGCTTTAACTGGGCTTCAGCAGGAGCCTGGGCTGCTGTTCCAGATATAAAGTAAGTAACACAAGCGTAATTGTCAGGTAAATATATAAAAAATAACGACTGATATATCAAAATCAGGAAAAAAAGTTGCATCAAACTTTTAATTCTTGTGACAGGAAGATACTTTGACGTTGAACTAACCAGAGGGGTGTTTAAGTGGAACACCCCTCTGCTTTAGTTGAAGTTGGTGCAGTCCAATCCAGCAGAGAATAGTGTCTGCAGTGGTCTGCATGAGTAAAGAGGGCAAAGGCAGTGAAAGGTAGAAAAGTGGACAAATACATAATAGTGTCTACATAACTTGGTCCTCATTCTGGAGTTGTATCAGGCTCAGACAATGTGTGCAGCAGCCCATGTGAAAAGAGAAAGCATTCTAAAAGTGCTGTGTGCCATGTTTGAACTGGCTGCCTCTTGGACCAGATACCAGCACACTATGACTGAGCTATATCTCCATACTAACATTGGCCTGATGTGGGCTACTTGTCTTTAAATCTCCGGGTTGGAAAATAGGTCCAGCATGGCATTGGAGAAGAGAGGTCATTTCAGGACATTTCCCCCCAGTTTTGCTTCAATTGTTTCCCTACTGTCCCCCCATTTCTTCTATGCATATACCAGCGATGGGGACTCGGACTCGAGTCGGACTTAAGTCGCTATTTTTAAAGACTTACGACTCGACTCGGACTCGTCCCCTAAAGACTCAAGACTTGACTCGGACTCGTCCCTTAAAGACTCGAGACTTGACTCGGACTCGTCCCTTAAAGACTTACGACTCGACTCGGACTCGTCCCCTAAAGACTCAAGACTTGACTCGGACTCGTCCCCTAAAGACTCAAGACTTGACTCGGACTCGTCCCCTAAAGACTCAAGACTTGACTCGGACTCGTCCCCTAAAGACTCAAGACTTGACTCGGACTCGACCCTTAAAGACTCGAGACTTGACTCGGACTCGTCCCTTAAAGACTCGAGACTTGACTCGGACTCGACCCTTAAAGACTCGAGACTTGACTCGGACTCGACCCTTAAAGACTCGAGACTTGACTCGGACTCGTCCCTTAAAGACTCGAGACTTGACTCGGACTCGACCCTTAAAGACTCGAGACTTGACTCGGACTCGACCCTTAAAGACTCGAGACTTGACTCGGACTCGTCCCTTAAAGACTCGAGACTTGACTCGGACTCGACCCTTAAAGAGACTCGACCCCTTAAAGACTCGAGACTTGACTCGGACTCGTCCCCTAAAGACTCGAGACTTGACTCGGACTCGACCCCTAAAGACTCAGACTTGACTCGGACTCGTCCCTTAAAGACTCGAGACTTGACTCGGACTCGACCCTTAAAGACTCGAGACTTGACTCGGACTCGTCCCTTAAAGACTCGAGACTTGACTCGGACTCGACCCCTAAAGACTCAAGACTTGACTCGGACTCGTCCCCTAAAGACTCAAGACTTGACTCGGACTCGACCCTTAAAGACTCGAGACTTGACTCGGACTCGTGGTCTGAGAGTCGTGAACATTACGAGTCCCTCGCGCACTTATTACACACGCTGTTTGGACGCTTGATTCTGGCTTTTTTCTCGGCCGCTCCCTTGTCTCTGTCTTCTCTGTGTGCGCTCTCTCTCTCTCTCACCCAGCAGCGCGCTGCTCATCGGCTCCTCTGCCGTATGCCCCCCTCCCTGCGTGCGCACGCTGCCCTGTCGTGGGTTTGTTGACATCGTGAGCGCGCTATTCGGACTGTACTTCTAGCAATCACGGCGAAATACAACAGTTTCTCTCATTATTAATGTAAAGCCCACAGCGGTAAGCCTTCATTGGGCTTATTAATACTAGCGTAAGCGCCACAGCAAGAGTGAAGGAAAAAGGCGGAGTTAAGAGGAGTTTGAGCAGCTGCATAAGTTGTAGCTACTACTCAGTAAAGTGATTAGTGATTAAATCATTACCATTACGAGGCTACCGTTTATTTAGGGAATATTTTGTCAAAGACCAAAAGCTGGCAGTGGAGAAAGCAGGTCCTGTAGCTACAGGCTGAAGATAGGACACTCATGTCAACAGTCTGTAAACCTTCAAGGTAAGACTGGAAGTATTATTATCCACAGTGGAGTTTTACTGTATGATAAAGGTCACTTCAGTAACATTCTGAAGCTAATACTGCAGACATGTTTGTGACAGAGTACATCTGTGATATATACTGATGTTACTTTTACAAAACTGAAGTAGTGGTGTGGGAGGGCTAGTTGAATGAATGACACAGGGCCTGCCTTTGGCCACAGAAATAGTTCATATTATTTTTTTCCTAACTTACCATTACATTGGGATTGACTGTGAATGGTCTTATGCTTCATAGAAATATTGAGATGTTGATTATTTGTGTGTGGAAGCCCTGGGCTGGTATTTGTCTGATAGTTGTTTTTAATTTACAGGTGTTTATTGATTTTAAAATAGTTTTATTGTACTGTGATTTGAATTAGTGTAAAACATAGAAACCATGGGACTTGGACTTGACTTGGACTTGCAGGGTCAGAGACTTGGACCTAGACTGGGATTTGCGGTCAGAGACTTGGACTTGACTTGGACTTGTGGGGTCACAGACTCGGACTTGACTTGGACTTGTGGGTCAGGGACTTGGACTTGACTTGGACTTGCAGGTGAGGGGCTTATGTGCATCTCTGGCATATACTATGTAGCCTTTCCTTCATACACAATCATTGTTATCCCTCCTCCCCCATAAAATGCTGAGAGAAAACATGTTTATGTAGGCCAAATCATTGTGTAGTATAAAAGTAGAGTTGACTGTCTTTCTGCGTTTCTATATTACAATTCATGTATTGTATTTTTCAGGAAACAATTATCCCTCCAATAATAAGTCGACATTTAATTTAGCTTGTGCCACCTGCAATTGGTAATTTGAAACTAATATATCTGTCCAAAATGTTCGTGGAAGCACACTCACCTTTGATATATGTTTTCATGATTTGTAAATGTACCACCGTTTTGATGCATGTAAAACAATCTGTATTCATGCACATTTTACAGCGCAGGTATCCCAATTGACTTTTGACCGGAAGCGCTGTGCACTACAAGATTGCAATTTCGCTTATATATGTGCAGCAGCCCATGTGAAAAGAGAAAGCATTAGAATAATTTCCATGCCATATTTGAACTGGCAACCTCCTGCGCCAAAGACCAGCAAACTACCACTGAGCTATAAGTCCCTATTGAAAGTGCCTGATGTGGGCGATTACCAGGCTGAAAGTCCCAGCACAAATTCGCCTGGGAGACAACTATTTGAGAAGATGCTTCAGCCATTCAGCCACCTCGATGGGTGAAACAATATTTTGGTCAGACCCATTGGTCAGCGCACAGTTATGCCATTCCTGGCCTTAAGGCTTTAACTGGGCTGCAGCAGGAGCAGTGGCTGCTGTTCCAGATGTGATAGTTTGACTGTTTTGGTAGAGTAGTTCTCCAACTGTCCACTGGGGGCACTGGACTTTTTACTATAAAAGAGTCTAGTTCCGCAGTGCTCTTCCTCTAGCCCTTGCACTTCCTGCTTTATTCCTACTGGGAGCGGTGCTTAACGAGAGCAGGTAAAATATTGGCAAGCTTTAATTCATTCTAAAATAAGTTAATTCTGACCCAAGCTATATCCTCTTCTAGTATTGTGTTGGTTCCGGGGGAGCGCGTCAAGCGCATGCTGACAGCAGCTGTGTATTGGGGGTGTGTGACCCCAACTGTCCAGTGTTGCCCAGAGCATTTGCCCTTTAAACGGACGTAGGAAGCGGTACGTTGCCCATGTCACCTGATGTAGCACTAGGTTAGAATTCAGGCTTTATCTAAACTCTCTTTCCACTACAGTAGGTTCTGTATTCAGTAGGCCCATCACGGCTGCCTTGCATCACATCGTTATCTCCACATTCTTGGTTTTCATGTTCAGGTGTTGTGTGCAGCTGAATGGACTTCCATTTTGTTCTGTTATGATCACTTTGTTAAAGCCAACCTGGAGATAACCCTTTTTACTTTGGGAAAAAGGAAATACAAACAAAAATGTATAAACTAAAACCAAGTATTCCTATGAATAAATCATAAGTAATTTGGAGCTGTTGCCGTCTTTATTTTTCAACCTACTTACCTGTGTCCTTAAAGGAGCTGTATCATGCTATTTTAGCCATTCCAAAGTAAAGTATAGGCATTTATATGATATATTGTACCTCTATCACTATGGAGTACTCATTTTTGAGAGAAATATAAGTATTTTTGGGGGTATTTTCCCTACCCGGAAGACAAAACACTTCGATTTAGTTAACTCCGCCCCTCTCTCCGCTCATTCCACATTTGCAATATTATAAATATAAATATTGCTGCAAAAAGTGAAGTTACTTCACATAATGCAGTTATAAGGAGTTGACATGTGCAATGGTTTTATAAATGGCTAACACGCGTTTAGATTAACTCACCGCTCAGCCTGGCCTCCCCATCGGGTTATGGGACATGCGTTGGTTATAAAAGTTAATCCACTTTGATTCTGGCCAAGGTTCACCAAGCATCCATCAGGTTGGTTGATATAGTAGCTAGCTGAATTCCGGAAAGAAATTCCAACTTCTGGCGAGTGCACTCTTCTTTAGGAAGGTTGAATAGTCCTGTTCCTCTCGTAGCCAAACGCGCGTCCGTGGCATTATCGTTCGGTAAGAAAAAAGAACAGGCGGTGTCCAGAGTAGGTTAGAAAGAGCTCAGTCTTCAAAACAACACTTCTGCTCAGATCCATGGATCCTCCGTCCGGGGGTGCGTTTGATTAGCCTCGTGGGACAGTCTTACAACAACAAAAATGAAAAAGCTATTTTATAAGTTAAAACCAGGCCGTAAGGCATTACATTACAAACATAGAGCACTTCCATTCCTTTGTGACGACACAACTGATCAGCTCAGTCATTTACCAGGAGAGGGCGGAGCAGCTGCTCAGAGAGCAGGATTCAGGAGGATTACTTAGAACTTCGTGAATGAAGCCAAAAACCGCTCTGGGGGTGTTTTTGATAAGGACATAGCATAACAACATGGCTAAAAGCTCCAAAAAGTCGATTTTGCATGATATAGGACCTTTAATATTTTACTGTAAATATGAGGTAAAACTCGGATCACTACACAGATATGAACCAAGTAACACAAGCATAACTGTAAGGTAAATCTATCAAAAAATAAAAAAAAGTAGCATTAGAAAAGTGTCAAAGTCATAGTTGAACTGGCAACCTCATGCACCAGAAACCTATTAAAGTATCACTAAGCTATAACCCCATTGTTTCGTCGACCTGACGTTACCCCGCCTTCCCCACCGGCACGCAGGCGGAACCAATTGACTAATCAATGAGGCGCGCCCGGTCTGATTTAAAAAGGTGCGCGCTTCCTGTTGTTGCTGGGCACTGGGGAGCAGACAGGTCACCACGGCAGCAGAAGCAGGACGTTAAAAGCGCCAACAAAGACACAAACTCTCTAAAAACATTGCTGTGCAGGATCGGGTGTTGAAACTCTCTGGAGAGACAGCTGGGTTTTCACTGTCAATTCTTTTAGCTCTAGCTGTGCATTTTTTCCAGAACTGAAAAGGACGGGTTGTTGACTGGATTAAAAAAACGGATTCCACTCCGCCATTTGCGGTTACTTGTTTATTCCGATTATGGTCAGGTGAAAACCCTTTAAGACAAAGCCCAGTGTAAGTTACAATACAAACTGCTATTAACAAAAGTCTACTTTATACATTTACCCTTATTTTATCTCAAAAGTTCCATGAATTTACCATTGACTTTTTTAGATATAGATCTTAACTCAAGTAGAACTTTAACCATTCACATTTTAAGTCAAATCCTAAACAATGCACAATTATAGTATATCCAGAGTGTTGTATTTATGCAGATTTTAACTCAATATTTACACTGTTTACTTTGGCTGAAGTCCCCAAATAAAATGAATTTGGATGCAGTTTAAACATTAAGTGACAGTGAATAACCACAGGTCAGTGGAGCTGCTGTAGAAGGACAACAGCATCCGCGATCAAGACTGGAGACTATTTTCTGCCGTGGTCGACATCCCAAGGAAGTGCACCCCTGTTACTAAGATGGCTGAAGCTAAGTCAGTGGAGCAACTCAAAGCTGAGAGGGCTAATGTTAAAAGACTTTTCACACGCCTCACCAACAGTGTCGTCCGGGACCATGCTGAAATGTCAGAGCAGGAGTTACGGGACAGCTATAAGAAAATCTCACAGCAAGCCACTTTAGTGCTGGAGGCAAATGAAGATGTGGAGGCTGCACTGAGCAATGCAGGATCTGCAGAGGAAAAGGCACAGGCAGCACAGCATAGAGCTGACGTCACAAAGGCTGTAAAAGAATGTGAGGAGAGGCTGAAGGAAATTAAAGACTGTATTTAAAAGACTCTCTGGGCAAAGCATGGTGAAGAGAAGCTGAGCGCGGCTCTACACATTGCAGAGTTTGAGTGGGAGCAAGTGAAAGGGGTCCTGACTAGTGCAGACCTGGAGGCATACGACTTCAAGCTGATCCATTTGGAGGCTTTAACTAAAGCAGCAAAAGAAGCACATGACCGATGGCGGTTCTGCACCCCGCCTGCAGAACTAGCAGTCTTTAAGGATCGTCTGCGGGAACTAGAGTTTCACCTCCCCAAGCTGGTGTCGAGGAAAGCCTCATTTATTCAGGCCAAGGCCGAGGAGTCCAAAACCCAACCACAACTACTATCCAGCAGCCATCCTGTGCCTGCCATTAAATTGAAGGCCACAGCCCTGCCTAAGTTTACCGGCATAAAAAGGGACTACTACTGCTGGAAGAGGGAATGGGAAGCACTGCAAAGCCAGGGAGAGCCAACAGGATCCAAGGAGGTGAGAAAGTTCCAGCTGCTGGACAGCCTAGATGGAAAGATCGCCCAAGGTCTCCATCTCTCCACCTACAGCTCAGCCAGTGAGATCTTCCGTGTTTTAGATAATCGCTATGGCAACAAATCCTTCATTGTATTGGAGATAATTGAAGAGTTGCAAGCCCTACCACCAGTTAGAGGCCTCCAGCCCCGGAAAATTATACAACTTATCCATGCTGTAGAGAAGGCTTTATACGATCTAACAGAATTGCGAGAGGTCAGTGCGCTCAAGAACCCCATTACTTTGAATTGTATTGAATCAAAGTTGCCAGATACACTTAAGAGAGACTGGTTGCTGTATGCCGCAGATCAAGACGCTGAGGACCCAAAAAAACGGTTTGATCTTCTCCTCTTTTTCCTCAAAGAGCAGGAGGCTGTCTTTGAGCGTCTGGAACAGCTCCAGGATGATGATCCTAACCCTAACCCTAACCCTAACCCTGCACCCCTGTTACTAAGATGGCTGAAGCTAAGTCAGTGGAGCAACTCAAAGCTGAGAGGGCTAATGTTAAAAGACTTTTCACACGCCTCACCAACAGTGTCGTCCGGGACCATGCTGAAATGTCGGAGCAGGAGTTACGGGACAGCTATAAGAAAATCTCACAGCAAGCCACTTTAGTGCTGGAGGCAAATGAAGATGTGGAGGCTGCACTGAGCAATGCAGGATCTGCAGAGGAAAAGGCACAGGCAGCACAGCATAGAGCTGACGTCACAAAGGCTGTAAAAGAATGTGAGGAGAGGCTGAAGGAAATTAAAGACTGTATTTAAAAGACTCTCTGGGCAAAGCATGGTGAAGAGAAGCTGAGCGCGGCTCTACACATTGCAGAGTTTGAGTGCGAGCAAGTGAAAGGGGTCCTGACTAGTGCAGACCTGGAGGCATACGACTTCAAGCTGATCCATTTGGAGGCTTTAACTAAAGCAGCAAAAGAAGCACATGACCGATGGCGGTTCTGCGCCCCGCCTGCAGAACTAGCAGTCTTTAAGGATCGTCTGCGAGAACTAGAGTTTCACCTCCCCAAGCTGGTGTTGAGGAAAGCCTCATTTATTCAGGCCAAGGCCGAGGAGTCCAAAACCCAACCACAACTACTATCCAGCAGCCATCCTGTGCCTGCCATTAAATTGAAGGCCACAGCCCTGCCTAAGTTTACCGGCATAAAAAGGGACTACTACTGCTGGAAGAGGGAATGGGAAGCACTGCAAAGCCAGGGAGAGCCAACAGGATCCAAGGAGGTGAGAAAGTTCCAGCTGCTGGACAGCCTAGATGGAAAGATCGCCCAAGGTCTCCATCTCTCCACCTACAGCTCAGCCAGTGAGATCTTCCGTGTTTTAGATAATCGCTATGGCAACAAATCCTTCATTGTATTGGAGATAATTGAAGAGTTGCAAGCCCTACCACCAGTTAGAGGCCTCCAGCCCCGGAAAATTATACAACTTATCCATGCTGTAGAGAAGGCTTTATACGATCTAACAGAATTGCGAGAGGTCAGTGCGCTCAAGAACCCCATTACTTTGAATTGTATTGAATCAAAGTTGCCAGATACACTTAAGAGAGACTGGTTGCTGTATGCCGCAGATCAAGACGCTGAGGACCCAAAAAAACGGTTTGATCTTCTCCTCTTTTTCCTCAAAGAGCAGGAGGCTGTCTTTGAGCGTCTGGAACAGCTCCAGGATGATGATCCTAGTGGGAGAGAATCCAGAGCAGAACCCAGACACGCCAGAACCAGAGCCACGAAGACTGGTGAGCAAGAAGGTTGCGTAGTTTGTGGCGACCCAAAACATAAAAGAAAACTATATTTTTGTAATAAATTCAAGACTTTGTCCCTGTCTAAGAAACAAGACGCAGTGGAAAAGCTGGGAGCTTGTAACGAGTGCCTGGAAATTCATGATTCTAGCCAGTACTGCAAGACATCATTTTTGTGTAGTTAAAGTAGAACTTTAACTCCACATATCATGTTTTATATTGTGTTTAACTGTCACTTAATGTTTAAACTGCATCCAAATTCATTTTATTTGGGGACTTCAGCCAAAGTAAACAGTGTAAATATTGAGTTAAAATCTGCATAAATACAACACTCTGGATATACTATAATTGTGCATTGTTTAGGAATTGACTTAAAATGTGAATGGTTAAAATCCTACTTGAGTTAAGATCTATATCTAAAAAAATCAATGGTAAATTCATGGAACTTTTGAGATAAAATATGGGTAAATGTATAAAGTAGACTTTTGTTAAAGGGGGGTATTATGTAAAATCGACTTTTTCAAGCTTTATATCATGTTATTATGTCATTCCCTCATTAAACACATGCCCGGAGTGTTGCCTTGGCTCATTCACATATTTTTGAGTAATCAGTAAAAACTTAGACGGCAGCCATTTTAGGTGTAGCAATGCCTCAGTCCTCCTAGGAACGCCCCCACCTCCTGGAGACGCCTCTGGACCTTTTGTCACCAGCCAAGCCACCAACCACTGCTCCTCAGCTCAGCAGAGCCCCTCCCCACACAGTGTTGTTGTTTAAATGCCACAGCAGTGTGCTGAAGGGGGCGTGTCGGAAAGCTTCTTAAAGAGACAGAGGCCTATTTCAAGACGTTCAGTGCAACCATTTTGAGAGAGCAATTTTATTCAAGGCAGTTATTTTAATTTACTGCATATACGGACCAACAGAAGGTTACGTCATCATTGTAGTATGCTATAGACTGGTGCTATGTGATTGAAAAAAGCATAATACCCCCCCTTTAATACCAGTGTGTATTGTAACTTACACTGGGCTTTGTCCTAAAGGGTTTTCACCTGACCATAATCGGAATAAACAAGTAACCGCAAACGGCCTGAGTGGAATCCGTTTTTTTAATCCAGTCAACAACCCGTCCTCTTCAAGTCTGGGAAAATGCACAGCTAGAGCTAAAAGACTTGACAGTGACTGACGTAGACCTGATGTGGGCTACTTTTCTCTAAATCCCGAGTTTGAAAATAGGTATGCAAGGCATTGCAGGAGAGAGGTCATTTCAGGTCATTTTTGCCCGCCATTGTCTTGATTGTTTTAGACATTTCCCGCCAGTGTTGCCTCTATTGTTTCCCTACTGTCCCCCCATGTCTTTCTGTGTAGTTGCACATATTCCTAAACTGTTTGTTTTTAATGAGGGTGGGACTATAGACGCCGATTCATGTTTTTCCCAGTAGGTGGCCAGTCAAAAAAAAAAACAGTTAAGGTTGGAATTGATCCAGCAAACCTGTGATTGTAAGTCCAGCACTTTACCAATAGAGCTAAGGCAGCTATAGCTAAGAAGACCTTGGATTAATAATATGAAAAGCACTGAGCTCATGTATTGCATAAATGGAGAGACGGCTTTACAGTTCAGCCAAGATTAATTGAATAATTTTATAATTAGAGCAAACTCGCCGGGGAGACAAATATTTGAGAGGATGCTTCAGCCATTCAGCAACCTCGATGGGTGAAACAATATTTTGATCAGGCCCATCTAGTAGGAGGAACATACAGGGAAACGGACAGGAAACAGCCAAACTGAACTTCCTGTGATTCTACAGTCAAAAAACGCTGAATTTGGAGCAAAAAACATTAAAATTAAAGTTTCTTTCTGTGACAGAGGGTAGTATAAATACGTATGAGTCTAAAAGTGTGGCTTTTGTGAATAAAGAGGGGAATTTTGGAAAATTGACGAATTTCTGGAGAAACTCTGACAGAGGCCAACATACTGCCGGAAGAAGATCTCTGGCTATTTTGATAGTGGATGGGTGGGTCACATGCCACTTATAAGCCATCTTAAGCCAGAAGGTGGCGCTGTTGTGCCATTTTCCAAGGGCTTATTAAGTGGACATGGTTGCCTTGACCCCCACAAATTATACATTTTCAGAAAGCTCTGACCGAGACCTACGCGTTTGTCGGGGTCATTGGTCGCTGGCGTGTCTGTTGTGCACGTGATTGGCCGCAGAGGTCCAGACTGCGTTGCAGAAACAATAGGCTCTTCTGCAATGTATGGCGCTCGGGCCTAATAATAATAATAATGGAAACGTTTTTTTTTGCCATTTTTTGCCATTTTATTTCTCCCAAACTACATTACTCAGAGTGATGCCTCTTCGCTATGTTGATCCCCATGACAGGGAAGGCCTGTATGATTATTTTCACAACTCCATACAATCCCGATTTTTTTAATTTGAATTTTTCAAGAAAAAGCATTTGAGGGGGTGCCATTTTTGGGGATAGTGGCTACGTTTGCACATGGTTAGGTCCAACTCGGGAATGTGCATGCGCGCCGGATTGGGTCCGTTCCAATCCGACAAAGTATGTGAAAGATATGAGACTTTGAATTTTGTTGAAAATGGCCTCTTGTCATGACCATGCCCAATAATATTTCCAAAATTTAAACGATGATTTTGAAAGCCACATGGGTCTGGGACCTTTTGGGCAAAAATTGAGGCTTTTGATTGAAAACACGGGGATCGGGGGTCAGAAGTTCAAGAGGTACGATTTTGAAGGTTTGAGGTTCGGGCCAAGATGGCCAACTCCCTGTGGCATTTAGGGCGGGGCCATAATGTAATCTTTTACATGTCCTGACGTGTTCTATGTCCCTGGCCAGTGTCACCTTTGTACGATGACATTTTTTGCCACCGGGCTCTCATTGACTCAATGTAAACTGCCTGTTTGAGGGGGCGCCACTGAGCCATCTTTTATTATTTTCTCTCGCGGACCCCATCCAAAATTCAAGCTCTCGGAGCACTAATTTCTGATCCCTGTTACTTACATATCGGTTTACGTTTGCTATGTGAATTCTTGCGTTTTCTGTTCCCGTTATTGATTTTAATTAGTCCCTCGCGGGACACTGCGTGTCACTAGCTCGGGCCTAATAATAACAAGAAACCGGGGGAGAACAATAGTCCCTTACCAGGACTTTGTCCTGGCTCGGGCCTAATAAGGCAAAAATTCTGCAAACTAATAAAGAATATACAGCTAATAGATATCTGGAGGGAAATGTACACAAATGCTAGGCAGTATACCCATTTCTCTAATCCTCTCTAATCTAATAGATTATTTTTTCATTATCAACAAAGATAGATCAAAAGTTGTTGAAGTAGATTTCGGTACAGTAGATTTAAGTGGCCATACACCGATATACACTCACCTAAAGGATTATTAGGAACACCTGTTCAATTTCACATTAATGCAATTATCTAAACAACCAATCACATGGCAGTTGCTTCAATGCATTTAGGGGTGTGGTCCTGGTCAAGACAATCTCCTGAACTCCAAACTGAATGTCAGAATGGGAAAGAAAGGTGATTTAAGCAATTTTGAGCATGGCATGGTTGTTGGTGCCAGACGGGCCGGTCTGAGTATTTCACAATCTGCTCAGTTACTGGGATTTTCACGCACAACCATTTCTAGGGTTTACAAAGAATGGTGTGAAAAGGGAAAAACATCCAGTATGCGGCAGTCCTGTGGGCGAAAATGCCTTGTTGATGCTAGAGGTCAGAGGAGAATGGGCCGACTGATTCAAGCTGATAGAAGAGCGACTTTGACTGAAATAACCACTCGTTACAACCGAGGTATGGAGCAAAGCATTTGTGAAGCCACAACACTCACAACCTTGAGGCGGATGGGCTACAACAGCAGAAGACCCCACCGGGTACCACTCATCTCCACTACAAATAGGAAAAAGAGGCTACAATTTGCACGAGCTCACCAAAATTGGACAGTTGAAGACTGGAAAAATGTTGCCTGGTCTGATGAGTCTCGATTTCTGTTGAGACATTCAGATGGTGGAGTCAGAATTTGGCGTAAACAGAATGAGAACATGGATCCATCATGCCTTGTTACCACTGTGCAGGCTGGTGGTGTAATGGTGTGGGGGATGTTTTCTTGGCACACTTTAGGCCCTTTAGTGCCAATTGGGCATCGTTTAAATGCCACGGACTACCTGAGCATTGTTTCTGACCATGTCCATCCCTTTATGACCACCATGTACCCATCCTCTGATGGCTACTTCCAGCAGGATAATGCACCATGTCACAAAGCTCGAATCATTTCAAATTAGTTTCTTGAACATGACAATGAGTTCACTGTACTACAATGGCCCCCACAGTCACCAGATCTCAACCCAATAGAGCATCTTTGGGATGTGGTGGAACGGGAGCTTCGTGCCCTGGATGTGCATCCCACAAATCTCCAACTGCAAGATGCTATCCTATCAATATGGGCCAACATTTCTAAAGAATGCGTTCAGCACCTTGTTGAATCAATGCCACGTAGAATTAAGGCAGTTCTGAAGGCGAAAGGGGGTCAAACACAGTATTAGTATGGTGTTCCTAATAATCCTTTAGGTGAGTGTATATGACAATAGATCTATGTGAAAAACAAAGAAATACACTCTGGAGATTCAATGCTTGCTTTCTTAATGATACTCAATTTAAAAAGAAAATGTCAGAAGATATTTTGAGATATATCAAACAAAATTATAATGGTGAAACTTCTCCGCCTATCCTCTGGGATGCAGTCAAAACAGTCCTGCGGGGTAGAATAATAATAGAAGAGGCAAAAGCAGAACAATTTGCAGGAGTTACAAGACAGTCTAAAATTGTTAGAGGATAGACATGTTCGGAATAATTATATGCAATTTTTACAAGAAATTAAAAGAATTAGAAATTAATTTAATGATCTGACTACACAAGATATAACGAAAATAATGCTCTTTACTAAACAAAGATACTGAAAGTGGCTCTAAATTTTCGAAATTATTAGCCTGTAAACTTAGAAAGCAACAAGCCGAGATATCAGTTTTCAAAATTCGAGACAATCAAACTAATACAATAGAAATTAAACAAGATAAATACAATCGACCTTTGAATCTTATTATACTTTTTTTTTCTAAAATGGCAGAAGATAAATAGTGTCAAATCAATTCTTTCCTTGATACACTGAATTTTCCTGTGATGACTGAAGCGCAAAATAACAAATTAGGAGCTGAAATAACCATCTGGAGCACTTACAAGTTTTATATTTAAACATGTACGTGGTGTTTTATCTTTGTATAATGTGTTTTAATGTTGACTAGTTCTCAGAATTGCAAGACAAATTTACCTACGGGTACAAATAAAGTAACCTAACCTAATAGGCCGTGAGACAGGGGGTCGATCAGTACCATTTTGAGGGATTAAACCACATGGTGATTTTGTGTAGATATATGACCCTGTGTTTGGAAAATGTGTGATAGCATTAGATTCAAGGTAGTTTTTGGATATGGTGGATGATTTTCAAATATCACAAGAAAAAGGGTTAAGTGAACTCTGACTTGGTGGCATTTTACAATAATGTCTGTCTAATGCCCGAGATTTGTCATATTTGTTGCTTTATTAAAGAAGTATTAATGAAAAAGAGTTTTTTTTAAAGGGTTCCAACCCGACATTATGTGCCTTTGGGAACAAGTAAGCACGGTAGTACAGCGGTTAGCGCTTGTGCTTCACAGCTAGAAGGTCCGGGTTCGATTCCCACCTGGACGGGGCCTTTCTGTGTGGAGTTCGCATGTTCTCCCCGTGTCTGCGTAGGTTTCCTCCGGGTACTCCGGTTTCCCCTACCACTAAAAACATGTACAATAGGCCAGGATGAATGTGAGTGTGTTTGAGAGTGTGCATGGGGGACAACGGTTGGAAATTAGCCCAAGGCTACAATCCGGTGTGGCTTGTTCATTAACTTGCACTGTCCCTACCAAATAAACCAATAAATAAAGTGAAAATAAATAATTTCCAGTCTGGTCTTAAGGTTTTGGAACATGAGCAAAAGCATTTATTTACAACAAATTTAACATGAATTAAATGAACCTTTTATGGTAAATGGTCTCCACTTATACAACGCTTTTCTACCTTCCTCAGGCCCAAAGCGCTTTACAGCAAGAAACTAGTCACCCATTCACTCTCTCATTCATATACCAGTGTACGCACACACTGGAGGCAAGGAGGGTGAAGTGTCTTGTCCAAGGACACAACAACCGTGTTCTTCAGGGGCTGGGATTCGAACCCCTGACCTTCCGATCATGAGGCAACCCACTCTAATAGCTATGCCATTGTTTTACACACAAATGTAATTCATGCTACTTAACCTATTACAACAGGTACATTTTCACCCACTGTACTTCACTCTTTGATTTGTGGCATAGTGCACGTTATACATCTGTCACATCTATAGGATTGACTCCCCATGTCCACTTCATCATCACTTTCATCAGTTTTTAGAACATGTTTGATTCTCAATATCTGGCTCATATCCGTGCACTTGAGTCCATTTGCATTTGTAGTGGACGAAGTGTCTTGGACAGTTGTAGGCCAATAAATCTAACTGAGCTTCATGTGCTGGTTGGCTATCCATCCACTGAACTACCAGCTGGTCAACTCATCTCACAGACTCAATCTTCAATCCATGACCAACAGGGCTAGGTGCTTTCCATAATACAGCCTGGTAGTTAGCTCTTTGGGCATGCTTCACTAAGCAGTCTCGGCATGGTGGAAGCTGATGGCTTTCTATCTCACCCCTCATAACACAAAAGTGTTTCTTTTTTGTACAAAGGTGCCTAAATTGTGTCATGGAAAGCAAGGGACATGATCAAAACATTTGTGTCCTACGAGCAGATGACAACAGCATTATACCCCTCTTCAACTGCATGGGTGGCATGGAGAAGAAGACGACCATCATCTTCTTCTTGTTGGCACTCGAGAGTTGGGAATAACTCACTGCCCTGAGCTGTGATTCTAAAACACTCATCACCGACAGCTGCAAAAAGAGTTTTCTCTATGAGCAGTTCCCTGCATTTGGACTTACTCCACTCCTTCACTCAGAATAAGATTAGGTTCGGCTGCTCTGTCCACACTGACTCAGTGCCATTGAAAAGACTTGGCAACATCTCTAAAAGTAACTTCAACACCTTTATAACATGAAGACAGATATGGAGCGTAGTTCACATTGTTATAGGTGATACACCATGGTAGGAGTAGAAGATGTCAAAAGTCCAAATTCCTTCACGTGAGGATTGTTAAAAGACCAAGGACTACAACCTCCACAAATTCCATATGATATCCAGCAAGCTGAGAGTTCTCCATTGCTATGGCAGAGGTCTAGAACACCTCCAGATAAAAGTGGACTGTTCAAAACTGAATGTCAAACAACTGGCCAAAGCAACCGCCTGCGCTAAAAAGGAGTTGACCTCATAATTTTTTTTCTAAATGGCTAGTCTGGTCTCTAACTGATTAGTGAATTCTGACCATGCCAGTCTCATCATGGATTCATAAATGCACTTGTGTACTCTGCACGGTAATAGTGTTTCCCATCCATCACCCCACTTATGGGTCCCTCAGCAACTATGCCAGCTTCAATGCAAACATCCCTCAGCCCACCATCCTGAAATCTCCTCCCAAGAATAGACAATGCATTGCAGATAGTATGAATTGTAAATCAATCAATGGTTTTGTATAGCCCGATATCACAACAGGAGTTGCCTCACAGGGCTGCACTAAACATTAAGGCAATTAAACAAAACAGTAAATAAGACAATGTAAAGTCCAGGAAAGTGAAGTATCCAGGCAAACATAAACATGATGTCCAATTAAATGTCAGCAGCAGGTGATAAGGAGCAGCGTGGGTGTCCCCTGTCCATAGACTCTCCAGAATAGCAAGGAAATACTTAAAAACCCAGGGGGAGAAAAGAGAAACCACAGAAGGAGAGATCCAGACTATAGAGACCAAGGGCTGAAGGAGTCCCTCAGCAGAGTAGCCAAGATCACAGCAGACGTCCCACAGACCACAGATTGTTCTTTATGCATCCAAGCAATTTTGGTTGCATAAAGGGCTTTGTCCTAGACTCTAGGAAAACTACCACTGAATCCAGATGCAACTCTTCACAAATGAGGTCAGAACGCTTAAAGATCTCATACACAGTGCTCTTTTCAGCTGGCACATTTATTTTGGTAAGGTGCTACTACATCCTCTCAGATTTCTACTTTGTCATGGATTATTTTATCACAGATCTCTAAAGGATTATCTTATTTTATGTTGAAACCAGTCCATCTTGGGACAATTTGATGTTCAGCTTGTGGCTGCCTCATAAGGATCCACACCATGTTTTGCACTGAGGAAGTCTGGCTCGACTCTTTCATCTCTTAGGCATGGTCATTCCATTCCATGAGTGGATGTGGTCCAACACCTGCTTCAGCCACGTAAGCATCTAAAGTAGTATGTTCAGCCTCAATTGAAATCTACTGTAGCTTTTCAACTCATGGAAGTTCAGCACTGGGCAGGTGAGGACCCCATACACCTTTGCCTATACTGCTATGCCATTGACCATGTGTGACGTCTCCTTTCCAGTGATTGTCTTCTCTAGTCGATCAATAGCTGCTGCCCCATGCTGGATTGGTGAAGATATGTGCCTTAATGAATGCTGGAATCACTGCCTTTCGATTAAGTCCTGCTGCTAGTTTTTGCAAGCACAAGGCAGTATTGTTTAGAATTAGAAAATCAGAAAAAGCATGGGATCAGATAATATCATATCATGTCACCATACACTATGTTCAGTTGAACGATTTTCACGATTTTCAACATAACGTTTCTCAGCCCCCCAGCGACCTAGAGAGGTGGTTGACACATCATATTAAAGCCCAGACATTGTTCTTTTCAATGCAAAAACACACATCACAGTCTCCATCACAACCTGTTTTGGAGATATACAACCATTCACCTAATCGATCTGGTAGAGTTAACTTTTTTAAGATTACACAGCAAATTATAATGATGGACAGGCCATTAACTACTCAGTGTCTCTGAAAAGCCAATGAATGTTGGTTCTGTTATTGATGGTCTACAAGATCCTGCACTTTGCAAAAGAAGAGAACAACCACTTGGATTATAGAGGCATTTTTATCTCTAGTAGTCACCGAACACTGTATATTGAGATGATATGATAAAAGTGTTGATTTCTCATGAAAACTACCATGGATCGGATGCTATCACACATTTTCCAACACTAGAGATATGTACCTTCATGAAAATCAAAAGGAAATGTAATCCCTCAAAATGGTACCAGTAGCACAAATTTGGGGTCCCGTCTCATGGCCTATAACCAATATGATGGAATTCCAACAGAAAGTAGCGAAAAGTGAGGAACTGATTACGAGGAAGGATTATGGAAGATGGATTACATCTTGGCAAAGTCAGGGGAGATGTGTCGGGAGGTCTTGGGACAGATCTCGGGGCTTTGCAAAACTTTGGATGGACTGCGAAGGCCACCTGCTGCGGATGTCTGAATAATGTTGAAGACCAATGAAAAGCATATTGATTTTTTAAAGAAAAACTGAATAATTTTATCCTCCATGGAACACAGGAGAGCAGCTGGACCATTATCTTCCCTGTGCAATGTCAACATCCCACACCAAGGCCAAGCCACGGGTGAAAGGACTGATAGGACTGACGCCGGGCTCATACACCAACATAAACATTTCAAGGTTTTTCTGTGGAGAAGCGTCAAACTTCACAACACGAAGTGTCCCGCCCCTATCCTACCACCCCTCCCTTTTGTACCGAAGAAAAAATTTCAGCGTGTTTTCCGCACGTAATGTGTATTATCCAACTGTGTATATTTGTGTATGTATGTACTTGCTTTATTGCTTCTTGTAACTTCTAATTTCAGCAAATAAGGGGAGCCATTTAACGGCCACCTTGGCAACATGTCGAGTAAAATTCTTGGCTGTGAACTTGTTCATAACAATGGCAATAAAACATATTCTGATTCTGATCTGATTCGGTTTCTGATATCTGATCAGCAAGGGCATTGAAAATCAAACGTGGCTGGATCTTTCAGCATGACAATGATCCCAAACACACCGCCCGGGCAACGAAGGAGTGGCTTCGTAAGAAGCATTTCAAGGTCCTGGAGTGGCCTAGCCAGTCTCCAGATCTCAACCCCATAGAAAATCTTTGGAGGGAGTTGAAAGTCCGTGTTGCCCAGCGCCTGCCCCAAAACATCACTGCTCTAGAGGAGATCTGCATGGAGGAATGGGCCAAAATACCAGCAACAGTGTGTGAAAACCTTGTGAAGACTTACAGGAAACGTTTGACCTCTGTGTACCCTTTGCCAACAAAGGGTATATAACAAAGTATTGAGATGAACTTTTTTTATTGACCAAATACTTATTTTCTACAATAATTTGCAAATAAATTCATTAAAAATCAGACAATGTGATTTTCTGGATTATTTTTTTTTTCTCATTTTGTTTCTCATAGTTGAGGTTTACCTATGAAGAAAATTACAGACCTCTCATCTTTTTAAGTGGGAGAACTTGCACAATTGTTGGCTGACTAAATACTTTTTCCCCCCACTGTATCGTTACAGCAGGTTTTTGACATACATATGCGTCGGATTTTCACAAAACAAGAAGCGTTTTGCAGCTTGTGATCCAATGTCTCCTATTGTCCACGTATGTGTGTCTCTGTGTGAGTTTGTGTTACGTCTGCTCTCTTCCCCTCTCATCCTCTGTACACTCCAGTCCCATTCATTTTTGGACGGAATTAAAGTCAACGGGGAAAAGAAAGCACTTTACGAATGCACATTTATTTATTTATTTGGTCGGGACAGTGCATGTTAATGAACATGCATGGGTCTCATGCATGTAAACAAGCCACACCGGATTGTAGCCTTGGGATAATTTCCATCCGTCATCCCCCATGCAAACTGTCAAACACACTCTCATTCATCCTGGCCTATTGTACATGTTTTTAGTGGTAGGGGAAACTGGAGTACCCGAAGGAAACGGGGAGAAAATGCAAACTCCACACAGAAAGGCCCCGTCCAGGTGGGAATAGAACCCGGGACCTTCTAGCTGTGAAGCACAAGCGCTAACCGCTGTACTATCGTGCCGCATCACATCACAAGAGAAAAGAAGCAAGCCAAAAAATGACACAGAGGGCTGAAGGAGCACAGAACAGGCTGGCACTACGTAATCAGGCTCGGGGTTGAGAGAGAGGCGGCCGGGAAGACGGAGCGTCAGCCCGGGGCTGTGAGAGGCGGAACATCAGAGATCAACTCAAAGTCCAGCTCTTTGCGGGAAGCTTTTTTTTTAATGCTTCATCTGCGTGACCAAAGTCTCTGGGGAGCAAAGCAGCGTCTCTGTCCCGCTGTCGCTGCTTTGCTATTAAGGCTCTTCATGAGGAAACGGCGCCACATAATCCGTGATTAATAAATCCACTTTGCAGAAGTACTTCCAAACATGATTGTTGTAATATCAGCTCGTGCGCTACAGTCTTTGCGGCGTCCATCCAACACGACCGGTGTTTACCCAGTATGTAAATAGACACAGACAAAGTCACCTACTACTGCACGCTCCCAAATCTCCCAAATCAAGCCGGTTTGAACCTAATAGTTACCCCTTTTAAATATACCATTACTGCTTGCTTAAACATGGAAAGGCTTCTTCGTGACTTCAACTGAACGATTCTGCAAAAAAGAAAATCACCAATTTAAAAAGAAAAAAAGTTTTTCTCAAAACTTGGGCTGCCGTTGGCTGCTCTGCTTTGTGACGATGACACTGGAGGCCGCCATTGTTCCCCCATTGCTGTAGTACCGCCATATAGCCGCTAGGCCCCATTGGAATGCATTGCACTTTAGACACGTTAAAAACAACTTTAATGCCCGGTGCCAAATTTTTTGGAACTGTCTACAGCTAGATATTCCTCCTGTGATTACGCTGGGTTAGACACAATCAGAGGCACCGGGCTGGTTATGGTAGGATAAATTTGAGAAATCTCCTACTTAACGGGGGTCGGACTGTTAGCATTGGAACTGCGCGAGCTACACGTCACGCAAGGGCCGAGTCTACAGTGAAGATCCCGCCCTTATGCCCTTATTAGGAACATGCCTCATCAGAGCTGGGGAGGAGGAGTCTGTAAATCCGCCATGAATTCCCCCTCGAACGTGGTCATTATGGTAAACGGGGAGGAGTGAGTATTAACGGTCTATTAATAATATGTCTATGCTGCCGACTTGTGTCCCTGGAATCCACGACGGGGCACAAATATTAAACAGTCAAAAATTATCAGTGGTATCACGATTAACAAAGTGGAATATAAAATTGCGTGTTACGCAGATGATATAATTTTATTTTTGACCAAACCTGAAAGCGTAAAGCGGGAGTAACTGGAAAAGCAGAAAGAAGTACCGCGAACGTTATAAGCACAGAAAGCTGTGCTCTCTGTAAAACTTGTTAAAAGTCTAAATTAAGGTTTTATTTTTGGCAGCTTATAGTTCCTTAGCCCCCAGTTGATGAGGGAACAAGGTTGGTATTAAGGTTGTGTCATTTAAATGTATATTTTTATTGTTTTCACAGAGTTTATAAGTAGCCTTTTGTTTAATGGTAACCTTTTTACCCACTAGAGGGTGCTATTGCACTTCAGTTAAAGTAATGCGTAACGTGATGTGATTTTGAAGGTTCAAAGTCACGTAAAAAGGGGAAAATGTCTATTTCATGAAACAAACATAAGGTATAAATAACAAGGTTAAAATGTTTAATAAATATACATAGAAATGACATGATTGTAGCACTCAAAGTAGAGATTGTCAAGGTTAATAATTTAAGGTAATTCATTTAAGGTAATAAATAAGGTAAAAAGGTATAAGGTAAAAACATACTGTATGAGTTACTGATTGTATTGTCTTTCTGTTTGCATTGTAGCTCAGGCTCAATAAAAGAAAGTTGTGAACCATCAGCCACACTCACCCCATATCTTAGTCTAACAGCAAGGATTGAAACCATAAAGATGAACGTTTTACCCATATTTCTTTACTTATTCCAAACTCTTCCAGTTTACATCTCAAATCACTTATTTGCTCAATGGGAGAAAGCAATTTCCAGATTTATTCAAGAGAGTCTGGCTGCAGACCTCCACTCTCAGGACCCTGCCTTGCAGACCTCCACTGTCAGGTCCCCTCCGCTGTCAGGACCGGAAGTTTATTCGAAGCCTTTCAAAATAAAACCGGATATACTGGAAGCACGTATTTGTCGTTGTTCCTTGGGCTTTATTTTATGTAATATGATAATATGATATAAAAATTTATAATATATGTATAAAAATATGATATAAAAGCAACTATAAGTAGTAGCCTTCATGTTTGGCTGCAGACCTCCACACTCCCCTTCCAAAATGAAAAGCAGGCATACCGGAGGACGTATTTGTCGTTCCCCATGTGAATATACTTTATTTATTGGGGCCATATTTTATGTATATAATGTAAATATGATTCAAAAGCAAGTATTCCAGGAGTAGCCTATGTAACGGAGGCTGCTTGGCTTCCAGAAGTACGTTAGGTAAATCTCACTCCTCTAGGCTTCATAATACACAATGATTACATTACAGATAATTGTCTGGTAGTCATGTGGGTAAGTCGGGCGCCTCCCAGTGCAAACCACATAGGTTCGATACCAGTGCTGAACAAGATGACATTTCAATTTTTGTTTAGTTTTCTATGTGAGCACACTTTAGCTCTTGGCGCATTCATTTATGTCTAAATATGTAAGTATTATTTACGTGTAATCACATTGACTTAAAAACAGAGGCGTGCTGGCCATAGGGAAAGTCGGGACGTTTCCCGGTGGGCCGCTCGGTTCCGGTGCTTCTGGGCCGGGCCATCAGAATAAAATAATGAAATAATAACTCACTATTCCAGGCCTAAAGGCGTTAACTGGGCTGCAGCAGAAGCATGAGCTGCTGTTCCAGATATAAATGAAGTAACACAAGCGTAATTGTCATGGAAATCTATCAAAATAACGACTGATGAATGAAAATCTGAAAAATAATCGCATCGAACTTTTCATTCTTGCGGCGGGGAGATACCATTTCATATTGAACTAACTCAGAGGGGTGTTTAAGTGGAACACCCCTCCGCTTTAGTTCAAGTTGGTGCAGTCCAATCCAGCGGAGACAAGTGTCTGCGCGAGTTAAGAGACAAAAAGGCAGTGAAAGGTAGAAAAGTGGTCAAATAAATGTTTTTATCTACATAACTTGTGCTGATTGTGGGTTTGTATCAGGCTCAGACTGTGTGCAGCGGCCCATGTGAAAAGAGAAATTGTTAGAAAATTGTCAATGTGTGGTATTCGATCCAGCGACCTCTTGTACTTGAGACCAGCGCACTATTACGGAGCCATAATTCCGGGCCGGTCTTCTCCACATTCCCGGGCTGAAATTAGGTCCCAGCACGCCCCTGCTTAAAAAAGATAAGAAAAAATATAGTATGGGAAACTAATAAATATGCACTTCTTCTTCTAATGGTTTCCGGCAGGCTGTACACGTTATGCTGCCCTCTTCCGTTCAATATGCACTTCCGGTCCGGTCCTGACAGTAGAGGGGACCTGACAGTGGAGGTCTGCAAGGCAGGGTCCTGAGAGTGGAGGTCTGCAGCCAGACCCCTCTCGATTTATTTGGCAAGGACAGAAACCTCGTATCGGTTATAAAACAATGCAGTGTTTCCCACACATAGACTATTCTGTGGCGCACCGCCACAGAATCAACACCACGCGCCACATATTGATTTTTTTTGTTTTTGTTTTTTTTAACGCTATTTAAAGGGGGGTATTATGTAAAATCGACTTTTTCAAGCTTTATATCATGTTATTATGTCATTACCTCATTAAACACATGCCTGGAGTGTTGCCTTGGCTCATTCACATATTTTTGAGTAATCAGTAAAAACTTAAACGGCAGCCATTTTAGGTGTAGCTATGCCTCAGTCCTCCTAGGAACGCCCCCACCTCCTGGAGACGCCTCTGGACCTTTTGTCACCAGCCAAGCCACCAACCACTGCTCCTCAGCTCAGCAGAGCCCCCTCCCCGCACAGTGTTGTTGTTTAAATGCCACAGCAGTGTGCTGAAGGGGGCGTGTCGGAAAGCTTCTTAAAGAGACAGAGGCCTATTTCAAGATGTTCAGTACAGCCATTTTGAGAGAGCAATTTTATTCAAGGCAGTTATTTTAATTTACTGCATATACAGACCAACAGAAGGTTACGTCATCATTGTAGTATGCTATAGGGCTGAAACAACTAATCGATTAGTCGACGACTAATCGATTATTGAAATAGTCGACAACTATTTTGGTAATCGATTAATCGTTTTCTGGTTCACACAGACTCAAATAGAGCAAAAATGACATGAAAATGTAGTATTTTTGATGAAAATCTACTTGTTTTTATAGTTAGGGTCTGTAGTGTTTTGTACATTGTAAATTTCATGAATATCTGTCTGTGTCTCATCCAATCAGTAAGCAGAATTAGCACCAAGAGCCTCCAACAAACATTTACTTTAAGTTTACGCTATCAATACGTCCTCAAGTGGTGCCACTTTAGCTTTTGTGATAAAAAAAAAAGAAAAAATAACATTTTTCTACACAATTCACAGCCAAGCGATTACTCGATTAATCGTAAAAATAATCGATAGATTAATCGATTACAAAATAATCGTTAGTTGCAGCCCTAGTATGTTATGGTGCTATGTGATTGAAAAAAGCATAATACCCCTCTTTAAAACACGCATCGTATAGCACCGCCGCAGCGGTCAATTTGACTGATAGAAAGTCTTCCTACAAATCCTTTGGACTGGAGTTCATCTGGTTTATTACAGAGTCAGCGCAGCCTCGTGCAGCTGAATGTGTTACGCGCAGCTCCAACGTCTTTCTGTCACCAGCGCCGCTGAGCGTCTGCTCTCTCCCTTTCCCCTCAGCTCGCGCTAATTCTTCCAAAAGCTCATCGCGTTGCAGCCTTACAAGTTTTCGTCACAACCTTAATGCTTTCACAGGACGGAGAGCCGTATTTATCCCACTGCTGCAGCGCGGGGCGGACACAGGAGAGAAAGGCACAATCTCTCCTGCAGCGCGCTGCGATCAAAGGGCTGCGCTGCACGCTGTAAAAACGTGACCCATAGTCTGTGCACGTGTTTCTCCGGCGGAAAAGACACAGACCAACGGCTGCTCCACGTGATGTTTCTTGTGGTGCAGGTAAACGCATAAACACTGAGCATTGCCTAAAAAAACTAAGTTAAAATCTAGGAAATAATATAAGCTCTTATATTGCATTTTCAACTAAACATTTAATTAAGCTGGAATCACTTACTTTAAAAAACTCAGAAAGCAGGATACGCAGGATGGCAGAAGTTCCACTCCAGTTCCAAGTGTAGCTTGGACTCCAGGTCTGACTGCGGATACACCTGCGGATACATCTGCGGATCAAACTGCGGCTTTGTCGGCGGGTCAGAGAGCGGATCCAGCCTTGGTGCGGTACCTGTTCCAACTCCTGATCACAGCCCTTGTCCTGGTCACAGTCCTCCTCCGAGTCTTGATCACTGACCTCGTCCGAGTCTCGATCACAGTCCTCGTCCGAGTCCTGGTCACTGACCTCATCCGAGTCTTGATCACAGTCCTCATCCGAGTCTCGATCACTGACCTTGTCCGAGTCTCGATCACAGTCCTCGTCCAAGTCCTGGTCACTGACCTCATCCGAGTCTCGATCACAGTCCTCGTCCGAGTCTCGATCACAGTCCTCGTCCGAGTCTTGATCACAGTCCTCGTCCTCGTCCTGGTCTGACTCCAGGTTGGATTCTGTGTTTGACTGTCCAGTCATGGAGGTCTCTGTTGGTGACTCAATTTGTAATGTCAAGGATACTGGAGCATGGTCACTTATTGAAATTGTATGTATTGTATTCTCTGTTATTTTTTCTTTAAATGAGTCATTTACCAGAAAGAAATCTATTCTGGAACGGGATGGTTGGTAAGTGTACTCTTTGTGATCAGGGTTTTTCCATCTCCAGCTATCAAAGAGGTTGTGCTTTTGCATATGTTCTTCAATTACTTTTGCCGTACGTGGCCTGTTCTGTGTCTTTTTCCCAGTTGAGCGGTCCATTGATGGCTTAATAACAGTATTAAAGTCTCCAGCCATTATAATGTTTTTGAACGTTTCAATTTCCCAAACAATTGTCCGAAAACATTTTCATCATCTTTATTTGGTCCATAAATATTAACCAATGTCAGTTTTGTACCATTGTATATTCCTTTAACAATGAGACCTCTACCTTCAGAAACTGTTATTTTACACCTGAACTGAAATGGAATATTTTTTTAATCAGAGTAACAACACCACATCGTCGATTACATTTACAGGAGGCATATATGTTGTACTGTTCAATTCGAAGGTTTAGTGACTCTTTTTCTGTTAAATGTGTTTCTTGAAGGAAGTATATGTCTGCCTTTAAATCATTAAGATTACGTATAACCTCTTTTTCTTTTCTTTGATCCTCATTCCATTCACATTCCAGGTTATAATCTTAAGACTTCCACTCTGAACTAAAGTTCGGTGTTCATGTGATCTGCTTGGTCCAGCAGCCATGTCATCAGAAGATCTAATAGATGCAGAGGCCATCTTGTCAGGGACAGGGAAGCTGTGCAATCTGGAATGGCAGTTTTCACGTCTAAAAGAAACAAACACACAAATACAATTATCAGCAAATTTAAAGCAATACTCCTCTTTATCTGTAGCAGTTTGAGCAAAAATGCCCAGAATTCCTTGCAAACTTCCTTGAGCTCTCCTGGGGCAAACCCGAAGCGTTCCAAGGCCAGCTGCGAGACATAGGCTTTGTTCAGACTGCAGGTTTTATTGCGGTTTTGGATTTTTCGCAAAGTTGTCCATATTACTATTAAACACGGCTGGTATGTGATCTACTGTGAATGAGATACAGTGCCTTGTGAAAGTACTAATACACCTTGAACTTTTGCACATTTTGTCATGTTACTACATACTGAAAGTTCACACACAAGTAACAGACAACTGTGAAGTGAAAGCAAAATGATACATGAGTCTGTTATTTTTCAAAAAATAGAAAACCGAAAAGTCGGGCGTGCATAAGTATTCATACAGCATGAATTAATACTTTGTGGAACCCCCTTTGCTGCAATAACAGCAGCACATCTTTTGGGGTATGACTACAAGGTTTGCACATCTAGAGACTGACATTTTAGCCCATTCCTCTTTACAAAACAACTCAAGCTCTGTCACATTAGAAGGAGAGCGTTTGTGAACAGCAGTTTTCAGGTCTTTCCACAGATTTTCAATAGGATTTAGGTCAGGACTTTGACTGGGTCATTCTAACACATTAATATGTTTGTTTTTAAACCATTTTACTGAAAAATAAGTTACTAAGTTGGGCCAATCTTATAAAATTCAAAAACATCTGTTTAATGTATAGAATTAAAACTGGCTCTGCTCCCCCTTCACTGAGCGAGTTTGTAAACTTCAGATCCAGTGCAGCCAGAGTAACTCGAGGGGCAGTGAGGGAAGACTGCATCCTCACCCTCAGAAAAACTGCATTTGGGCAGGCCGTCTTTTCTTATAAAGCCTCCCAACAGTGGAACACAGTGCCTGAATCAATTTGCGAGTCTTCCTCATTCAATTCATTAAAAAGAATGCCAAAAAGTGGCTCGTGGAGACACAGACTTGTGAGCACTAGTTATATTGAAAATGTATACTTGGCTCATTTTATGTACTATGTATGTATGTAACTATATTGTGTTTTGTAAATTGCTGTGTGATTTTAATTCTGTCTTTCTTAGGCTGGCTTTGACATCTGCCAAAGGGACTACCGATGAAAATTAGCTTTTTCTGCTAACTCGGGCATATTTACATTGTAAAATGTTGATTAATGTGCACTGTCCCTTTTCAAATAAATCTATTCCATTGTAGATTTAGCTTTGTGTTTAGGGTCATTGTCCTGCTGGAATGGGTGAATCTCAGCCCCAGCCTCAATTCTCTTGCTGACTCCAGCAGGTTTTCCTCCAAAATGTCTCTGTATTTGGCTCCATCCATCTTCCCAACTATTCTTACAATCTTCCCAGTCCCCGCTGAGGAAAAGCAGCCCCATAGCATGATGCTCCCCCCACCATATTTGACACTGGGGATGGTGCACTCAGGACGATGAGCAGTGTTAGGTTTGCTCCATACATAATGTTTTGCATTTGGGTCAAAAAGTTCAATTTTTGTCTCATCTGACCAAAGCACCTTCTTCCACATGGTAGCTGTGTCCTCCATATGACTTCTAGCAAACTTCAAACGGGATTTCTTATGGCCTCCTTTTAAATAATGGCTTTCTTCTTGCCACTCATCCATGAAGGACAGATTTGTGTAGAGTACGACTTATAGTTGTCCCGTGTACAGATTCCCCCAGCTCAGCGGCAGTACATCGTAGCTCCTTCAGAGTTATCTTGGGCACTTGGTTGCATTTCTGACCAGTGCTCTCCTTGTTCGGTCTGTTAGTTTAGGTGGACGGCCGTGTTGGTAAATTCGCAGTAGTGCTATACTGTACACTTGAACAGTGCTCCGTGAGATGTTCAAATCTTGGGAAATCTTGTATAACTTAACGCTGCTTTAAACTTCTCTACAGCTTTATCCCTGACCTCTCTGGTGTGCTCCTTGACCTTCACGATGTTGTTTAGTGACCAATACACTCTGACCATAGCTCTGAGGCCCTCACAGAACAGCTGTAATTATACTGAGAGTAGATTACACACAGGTGGCCTCTATTTAATGGTTAGGGCAAGGTGTGAACATTCTGCAGTCATTAGAAAATGCTGTATGAATACTTATGCACGCCCCACTTTTCACTTTTCTATTTAAAAAAAAAAAACAGAATCATGTATCATTTTATTTTCACTTCACAGTTGTCTGTTACTTGTGTGTGAACTTTCAGTAAAAAATTCAAAATAAAATGTTTACGTTTAGGCTTGTAAACATGAAAAAATGTGCAAAAGTTCAAGGTGTATTAGTAGTGCCTTACACTTGTATTGCGCTTTACAAGCCTGTATTACCAAGTTTCTCTGTCACAGCCCCTCAGGCCTCTGAAGCCACTCCCTGAGAGGCCATCTACTCCCCTCCCCTTGTGTTTTTTAGGAGTGAAGACAGGTGTGTTGGAGCCCACAGCTGAGTCTACTCTGCAATTAACAAGCTTCAAGAAGCACTCCCAGACAGCTCAGCCCTGCCAGATCGTATTACTCGCTCCAATCTCCACGCCCCAGCCACCTGTGCTTCACTCCGATCAGCCTTACTCACCTGTGCTCCTGGTCCCCGGTCCGCTCCACTCACCTGTGCTCCTGGTCCCCGGTCCGCTCCACTCACCTGTGCTCCTGGTCCCCGGTCCGCTCCACTCTCCTGTGTTCCTTGTTCCCGATCAACACCTGGGAAGAAGACTTACTTGGATATTACCTGGAAATTTATCTGGCCAATAAATACCTACCTTATTTGCACTGCCTTGCTGAGTCTGCGCTTGAGTTCTTGCCTGTTTCGTTACAGTACGATCTGGCCAGCAAGATGAACTCAGCAGACTCAGATCCTCTTAGTCATACGCTGGCGGCGCAGTCCTCTCTTTTGGAGCAGCATGACCACACGTTAACAGCTCTCATGGAACACATGAAGGAGTTTTCTGTCAGTATTGCAAGCCTACGGACCCAGATGACTGCTTTGGTCCCTCAAGCTGCGGCTGCTACAGGGCACACTCCACCTGCTCCGCCTCCTGCACAGGCTCCTGTTCTTCCCCCTTCTACAAGAGAAGCATACGTGCCTCCACCAGCTCCATATAGCGGAGACCTCGGCACCTGTAAGTCTTTTTTGACACAGTGTTCTTTAATCTTCGAACAACAACCCTATACTTATGCCAACGACCGCGCCAAGATCTGTTACCTCATTGGTTGTCTCCGGGGTCCTGCTCTTAGTTGGGCCTCTGCAGTCTGGGAAAAGCAAACTCTTAGTTGTTCGTCGTACTTGGCATTTACCACAGAGATGAAACAGATTTTTGATCATCCGGTCAGGGGTAAAGAGGCCACCAAGAGACTGCTTAACCTCCGCCAGGGAAGTCGTAGTGTTGCTGAATTGGCCATTGAGTTTCGCACACTTTCGGCAGAGAGCGGATGGAATGATGAGGCCCTGCAGGGAACGTTTCTGAACGCCTTATCTGAAGGTATGAAGGACGAATTGGCCTCCCGGACGAGCCCAGCAGCCTCAATGGCCTCATTGACCTAGCTATCCGGGTGGATAATCGCGTACGTGAGCGTCGCCGGGAGAGGGCTGCCAAGTTGCCCCCATCTACTAAGACTTTTTACGTACCATCTTCGGGCCCCTCACCAGCTGCCTTTTCGACTCCTGTTTCCCCCCAATCAGTTGCCGAATCCGAGCCAATGCAGCTGGGCCGGGCCCAGCTAACTCCTGAGGAAAGACAGCGACGACTCAACACGCGGAGCTGTCTCTACTGTGGTCACCTGGGACACTTTCTTTCTTCTTGCCCTGTCCGTCCAGCAAAAGGCCCGGCTCAACAGTAGTAGGAGAGATACTGTTGAGTCAAACCACGTCCTCTCCTAGAAGGCCAAACCTCACAGGCACTATTATGTTCAAAGACCAGAAATTAACCCTTCCCGTACTCCTTGACTCTGGATCCGACGAAAGCTTTATGGACCGGGAAGTGGCTCTTCGGTTGGGGCTTGACACTCTGCTACTTGCGACACCTCTGGAGGCCAAGGCACTCAATGGCCAAGTCCTTGCCCAGATTTCGCAGAAGACCTTGCCCGTGCAGCTGCATCTGTCAGGTAATCATTCCGAAATTATAAGTTTCCACATTTTTGATTGTTGCCATTCTCCGCTTGTCTTGGGGTTACCATGGTTGAAGTTGCACAATCCACATTTTGACTGGTTCGCCAACAGAATAAAGTCTTGGAGCACCTTTTGCCATTCTAACTGCCTGCAAGCCGCTTTACCACCAGTTTCTTCCGAGTCTACCTCTGTTCCAGAAGTCCCTGACCTGTCTACGGTTCCGCCTGGGTACCATGACCTCAGTGCAGTGTTCAGTAAACAGCAGGCTCTATCTCTGCCGCCGCATCGTCCCTATGACTGCGCCATCGAACTGCTTCCTGGCGCTCCGTTGCCCAGCAGTCGTCTGTACACTCTCTCACGCCCGGAGCAGATGGCTATGGAGAAATATATACAGGAATCTCTGGCGGCCGGGCTTATAAGACCCTCTTCTTCTCCGGTGGGTGCAGGGTTTTTCTTTGTTGATAAGAAAGACAAGTCACTGAGACCATGTATAGATTATCGAGGCTTGAATAGGATCACTGTTAAGAACAAGTATCCCCTTCCTTTGATAAATTCTGCATTTACTCCCCTCTGTGGTTCCACAATCTTCACTAAATTAGATCTCCGCAATGCTTATCACCTGGTCCGCATCAGAGAAGGAGACGAGTGGAAGACCGCATTTAACACCCCGCTAGGTCATTTTGAATACTTGGTGATGCCCTTTGGTCTGACCAATGCCCCGGCGGTGTTTCAAAATTGGTGAATGATGTGTTACGGGACATGATTGGAAGATTTGTTTTCGTTTACCTTGATGACATTCTCATTTTTTCTAAGGATCTCAAGAGTCATGAACGTCATGTCCGGCAGGTTCTTCAAAGACTCCTGGAAAACAAGCTATTTGTCAAGGCCGAGAAGTGTCAATTTCACGCGGCCTCTACCGCTTTTTGGGATACATCATTGCACAGGGTCAAGTGCAGATGGACCCCACCAAGATTGCCGCAGTCAAGGAATGGCCCTCGCCCTCCAGCCGCAAGGAGCTGCAGCGTTTCCTGGGATTCGCTAACTTCTACAGGAGGTTTATCCGCAACTACAGCAACTTGGCGTCCCCCTTGACTGCCCTCACCTCAACCGTGGTCCCCTTCGTGTGGTCGGCAGAGGCGGAGTTGGCCTTTGAGGAGTTAAAGCACCGATTCACCTCTGCTCCTGTTCTTATGCAACCTAATCCTGAACTCCAATTCGTGGTAGAAGTGGACGCTTCCAACTCCGGGGTAGGTGCCGTCCTTTCTCAACGCTGTCCCTCTGATCAGAAGTTGCATCCTTGTGCGTACTTTTCTCGCAAGCTTTCTGTTGCAGAAAGGAACTACGACATAGGCAATCGGGAACTCTTAGCCATCAAACTTGCTCTGGAGGAATGGCGCCACTGGCTCGAGGGCTCTACTCACCCCTTTATTGTGTGGTCGGATCACAAAAACCTGCAGTACATCCAGTCGGCCAAACGACTAAATTCAAGGCAAGCCAGGTGGGCCCTATTTTTTGACCGTTTTAACTTTTCTGTGACCTATCGTCCAGGATCACGCAACGTAAAACCAGATGCCCTGTCTCGAATTTTTTCATCGGATTCCCTCTCTTTTGAAAGCGAGCCTATTTTACCTGCCTCTCGTTTTGTCGCCATGATATCCTGGGGTATTGAGTCACGAGTCAGACTAGCCCAACAGAACCACCCTGATCCTGGCAATGGCCCCCCCGGCTCCTTGTTCGTTCCAGATCCAGTCCGCTCTGACGTTTTACAGTGGGCCCATGGCACTCACTTAACCTGCCACCCTGGGGTCACTCGAACACTTGCAGTACTTCGACGCAGATTTTGGTGGCCAACTATGGAAAAGGACACTAAGAATTTGTTTCTGCATGCACAGTATGTTCCCAAAACAAGACCTCCAACAGACCCCCTAGTGGCCTTTTGCAACCTCTACCCATTCCTAGTCGTCCCTGGTCACACATTTCGCTGGACTTTGTTACTGGCCTCCCCAGTTCTAATGGCAATACTGTTGTTCTCACAATCGTTGACAGGTTTTCGAAGTGTGCACACTTTGTTCCTCTTCCCAAACTACCTTCCTCCAGAGAGACAGCAGACCTGTTGGTTGAACATGTCTTCAGATCGCACGGCATCCCTTCGGACATCGTGTCTGACAGAGGTCCCCAATTCACCTCTCAGGTATGGCGTGCCTTCTGCTCTGCCTTGGAGATTGATGTAAGTCTCTCCTCTGGGTTCCATCCCCAATCTAACGGCCAGTCAGAGCGGGCTAACCAGCAGATGGAGGTAGCGTTACGCTGTGTTTCCTCCACCAATCCATCAAGCTGGAGTAAATACCTACCCTGGGTAGAGTACGCCCATAACACCCTCGTAAACTCCTCTCTGGGTATGTCGCCGTTTGAATGTTGTCATGGTTACCAACCACCCCTCTTTGCAGATCAGGAGCAAGAACTTGCAGTTCCCTCTGTCCAGGACCATTTGACAAGATGTCACCAGGTATGGAGCCGGGCTCGTTCCGCACTGGTTCGTGCCTCTGAGAAATCCCAGGATCAAGCTAACTGCCACCGTACACCGGCCCCTTCCTACTCCCCGGGACAAAAGGTATGGCTGTCCACCCGCGACTTACCTCTGAGAGTGGAGTCCAAGAAGCTGTCTCAGCGATTTATCGGACCCTTTGAAGTGGACAAGGTCATCAACCCCTCAGCTGTTAGGTTGAAGCTTCCTACTACCCTACGGATTCACCCTACCTTTCACGTGTCAAGGGTCAAACCGGTCCAGTCCAGTTCCCTGTGCCCCGCTGCTCCTCCTCCGCCTCCTCCCAGGTTGATTGATGACCACCCGGCCTATACAGTGCGGCGCATCCTTGACGTTCGTCGTCGGGGTCGTGGTCACCAGTTTTTGGTGGATTGGGAGGGTTATGGTCCCGAAGAGCGGAGCTGGGTTCCCCGTAAGAATATCCTGGACCCTTCCTTGATCCGGGACTTCTACCGCCTCCATCCGGAGAAGCGTGATAGGCCGCCAGGGGGCGTCCGTAGAGGGGGGGTTCTGTCACAGCCCCTCAGGCCTCTGAAGCCACTCCCTGAGAGGCCATCTACTCCCTCCCCTTGTGTTTTTTAGGAGTGAAGACAGGTGTGTTGGAGCCCACAGCTGAGTCTACTCTGCAATTAACAAGCTTCAAGAAGCACTCCAGACAGCTCAGCCCTGCCAGATCGTATTACTCGCTCCAATCTCCACGCCCCAGCCACCTGTGCTTCACTCCGATCAGCCTTACTCACCTGTGCTCCTGGTCCCCGGTCCGCTCCACTCACCTGTGCTCCTGGTCCCCGGTCCGCTCCACTCACCTGTGCTCCTGGTCCCCGGTCCGCTCCACTCTCCTGTGTTCCTTGTTCCCGATCAACACCTGGGAAGAAGACTTACTTGGATATTACCTGGAAATTTATCTTGGCCAATAAATACCTACCTTATTTGCACTGCCTTGCTGAGTCTGCGCTTGAGTTCTTGCCTGTTTCGTTACATTCTCAAAGCGCCACACTGTCGTCATTATTCATTCACTCCATACTCGGTGGTGGTAAGCTACTGTTGTAGCCACAGCTGATCTAGGGTAGACTGACAGAAGCGAGGCAACCAGTCTGCGCCATCGGCCCCTCCGACCACCACCAACCACTCACTCACTCACTACATTCACTAGGCTTCCTGGTGTTACCAAATGGTCTCCCATCCAAGTACCGACCAGGCCCTTCCCTGCTTAGCTTCCAAGGTCTGACGGGATTGGGCATAGCAAAGGCGGTATGGCCACCATACTACATAGTACTTTCGCAAGGCACTGTATGTCTTGAATGTGTCGCGCATGCGACACATTCAAGAAGGCACTGCTGTTTGGAAAAGTAAACATAGAGCCGCGGATCTGTCAATGTTAATGTTGTGGGAAACAAACGGTATGAGGGGCCCCTTGAGAAATAATTCATACTGTGTCTCACACTTAATAGCAGATTCTTGCACATACACCACTATACTCTCTTACAGAGACTACTATACTCTCTTACATACACTACTATACTCTCTTGCATACACTACTATACTCTCTCACATTCACTTCTATACTCTCTAACATACACTACTATACTCTCTTACATACACTACTATACTCTCTTACATACACTACTATACTCTCTCACATTCCCTTCTATACTTTCTTACATACACCACTATACTCTCTGAGAGAGACTACTATACTCTCTTACATACACTACCATACTCTCTTAGATACACTACTATACTCTCTCACATTCCCTTCTATACTCTCTTACATACACCACTATACTCTCTGAGAGAGACTACTATACTCTCTTACATACACTACTATACTCTCTTACATTCACTTCGATACTATAGTAGAAAAGATATCAACATCTATTGAGAACAGTGAGTATGCTGTTGGAGTCTTTATTGACCTTAGCAAGGCCTTTGACACAATAGACCATTCATTGCTTTTAAATAATTAGAAAGGTATGGTGTCAGGGGCTTAGCACACGCTTGGCTACAAAGTTATCTAAGTGACCGAAATCAGTATACGTTAACAATATTAACTCAATGGAGGCACAAATAACCCACGGTGTTCCTCAGGGCTCCGTTTTGGGACCTAAACTATTTATTATGTACATTAATGAAATCAGTGAAGTCTTCAACAAATTACAATGCATCCTATTTGCTGATGATACAAGTTTGTACTGTTCGGGAAAAGATCTTGAGCTGCTTTTGAATACAGTAGGAACTGAACTTAAGATACTTAAAAAATGGTTTGATGTAAATAAACTTTCCATAAATCTGCATAAAACTAAATATATTGTATTTGGAAACAAGAAAGTAAACAAACCATGTCAAATTAAAATTGGGGAGGTAGAAATTGAAAGGGTGTATGTAACAAAGTTTTTGGGAATCAATACTGATGATAAGTTAAATTGGAAAGTGCACTTAAATACACTAAAGACTAAAATTTCTAAACGTATTGCCATACTGTGTAAAATAAAAACCTCTGTGAATCAAAATGCATTATAAATACTGTACAATTCCATCATCCTTCCATACCTTAGCTATTGTGTGGAAATTATGGGGGAATACTTATATATAACTAACATACAACCCATCTTCTTATTACAAAAGAAAGCAATTAGAGTGATCAGCCATGCAGAATACCTTGCTCCAACAAATCCACTTTTTATTAGACTAAATATCTTAAAATTGCATGATCTTGTTGATGTTTACACAGCAGTTGTGATGTACAAGGCTCACAATCTCATGCTTCCTCACTGTTTACAAGAGATGTTTCAAACTATAGAAACCCCAGTTACCTAATGTAACTACGGTTCTATGAATATGTTGCTTCTGCCCTTTAGGCTTTCGCTGATGCATAATCTCTCGGAAGCTCCGCTTCCCGCCTGAGAAGATCAAACGATCTAACCACTCCAATCACCCTATGAGCCTGGCACACCCCAAGTCCTATAAAAGGGGGCCTAGCCCAACACTCTGCTCCTTTCAACTCAGCCGTCAGAGGAGAGGACTTGCCTGCTGGGCCCGAAGCTAAAGGGCTTCGCAACATATTCATAGAACCGTAGTTAGATTAGGTAACTGGGGTTTCTATTTCATATGTTGCTTCAGCCCTTTAGGCTTTCGCCGATGCATAAGCCATTGCGAAGCCGAGGAGACCGATGTACTCCCAGCAGGCATGGACTCAAGTGATTGGAGCGAGCCCGGGGCTGACGTGCACACCGACAACCAACGTGTCAGCAAGGCAGAAGCCCACAGGCCGGGTGAGGAGTGCAGTCACCATACAAGGCACCATAATCTCTCACCCAAACAGAGAAAACGGGGACGCCACCCCAGCCGCCAACCAAATGGGGCTGGGAGCGCCCAGTCAAAAGTACGAGGGTGCAAGGCCGCCTCTCCCAAGAGCGCCAGCACCCCAGGAAGGAATTACTGTCAGTTCTAGACAGGCAGCCTCTCCCAAGAGCGCCCAAGGAATCCAAACCGACCACACCGACTAGGTCTAAAACACAATGGGTGTACCCCAGGCAGCCTCTCCCAAGAGCGCCGGACACACCCAACACAACCCAGCCAGGCCGCCACTCCCAAGTGCGCCGCTGGGGAACTAAGGTCGCCCACCACCCAAAACAGAATGGGCGACAGAGTCGGAGGCGACATCCAGCAGGTAAAACTGCACAAAGTCGAAGAGGACCAAAAGGCTGCTCGGCAGATCTCCTCCACCGACGTGCCTCGAAACAGCGCCACACTCCACGTGTGGAGTGAGCCCTGACCACCACCGGCGGTGGCAGCCCCTGCGCCTCGTAATCCATGCGAATAGCGAGGCAGACCCTGTGGGCCAAACACTGGGGGGACAAGGGGGCACCCCGATTCTTGGCTCCAAATCCAACAAACAATTGGTCTGTCCGTCTTAAGCCAGCCGTCCGATCCAAAAAACAGCGCACAGCCCTCACCGGGCAAAGGCTGTGACGACGCTCATCCTCCACAGAAACGTGCGGAGGAGGGAAGAAGGGTCTCACCCTGATCACTCTGGACCTGAAGGAGGACGTGATGACCTTGGGCTGGAAGGCCGGGTTGGGCCACAGTTCCATTAGACCATCGTCGGCAGGGAGAGACAAGCAGGACGGATGCACGGAAAGTGCACACAAATCGCCCGATCTCTTAGCCGAGGCCAGAGCCAAGAGCAACACCGTCTTGTAGGACAGCCAGGCAATGTCCGCCCTGCCAAGGGGTTCAAAAGGGGGCCCGGATAGACCCTTGAGAACCACCTGAAGATCCCATGATGGGGCGGTTCGGCGCAACGGCGGCCTGAGCCGGTGCGCTCCCCGCAAGAAACGCTTCACCAGGGGGTGACTACGGGCCGTAAAACTACCAAACCCCATGTGACCAGTGGTGATGGCTGCCGCAAAAACCCCCAGACTTGCGGCCGCCCTGCCTCTGTCCAGTAGGTCCTGGAGGAACTCAACACATCCTCAATGGAGCAAGATGTGGGGTCCAACGACCTACCAGAGCACCATTCGGCAAAAAGCCGCCATCAGACCTCGTAGGCCCTGGTTGTGGATGCGGCCCGTCCCCCCTGGATCGTAGCCACCACCGAGGGGGGAAGGCCTAAACGTAGAAACTTCCCCCTCTCAGCTTCCAAACCATGAGCCGGTGCCCCAGAACGGGCGTGAGCGGAGGGCTCCCCCGGCCTGGACTAAGGCGTCGGGCCGGTCTGGAAGGGCCACGGTTGGGCAAGAGCCATTTCCACCAAGTCCGGGTACCACCTGGCACTCGGGCTGTCCGGGGCCACCACAAGAATGAGAGCCCGCTCCGCTCTCACCCTGTGAAGTAGAGACGCCATAAGCCGGAGAGGGGGGAAGGCGTATAGGAGACCGACTGGCCATGGCCGACGGGCCAAAGCGTCCACCCTGAGAGGAGGCCCGTCTGTTGACCTGAGCGAGAACCAGAGTAGGCACTGTGCGTTCTCTGCACTTGCGAAAAAGGTCGGCTATCAGTCTGCCGAACCGGAGCCACACCTCCGCCGCGACCTCTGGAGCCAGGCCCCACTCGTCCCGCAAGGCGCCTCCCCTGGACATCCTGTCGGCGCCCACGTTGCGTTCGCCGGGGATGTGGCGGGCCGTCAGAGAGGCTAGGTGTGTGTCCGCCCACAGTAGAATTTCCACCGCCAGGCTGTGGAGAGCGGGGGACCTGATGCCCCCCTGCTTGTTCAGATAGGCGGCCACAGTGGTGTTGTCCGTCCGGACCAGCACATGCTGACCATCCAGACTGGCTGCGAAGTGCAAGAGCACATTCTGCACTGCTTCCATCTCCAGGAGGTTGATGTGTCTCAAAGGCGAGGCCCAGACGCCGCCTGCAGAATGATGAGCCAGCACGCCGCCCAACCGGTCAGGGAGGCGTCTGTGAACACTTCCACATGACGGTCCACTAGACCCATTCGTACTCCCTCTCGGAGCCGACTGCGGACCAGCCAGAAGGCAATGTCGTTCCGTGCCGCCGGGGGAACCCGCACCGGCCTCGACATCCCTCTGAGACGGGAAAACCCCCTCTGGAGGTTCCTCATATGCAACAGGCCCAGCTTCACCACCGGGTGAGCCGCCGCCATCATGCCAAGTAGTGAGCGGATCCGCTGAGGGCGGATCTGAGGCCCGTCCAGTGCTGCCCGACCTAGGTCCACTATCGCCGCCTGCCTCTCCAGCGAGAGCGAGGCTCTCATGTTCCTGGAGTCCAGGACTAACCTCAGATATTGTAGCCGTTGGGTCGGTTGCAGCTGGCTCTTGTCGTGATTGACTACAAAGCCTAGACGGGAGATGTGCTCTAGTACTCTGGCTGTATGATCCTCCGCCTCCCCTGGAGAGGAAGCCAGGATCAGCCAGTCGTCGATGTAGGTCAGTATTCGGAGACCCCGTTGATGGAGCGGGTTCAGAGCCGCCTCCACGCATTTGGAAAATGCCGCAAATCGGAGGGATTTCCTGTGCTCCAGGACAATGGGAATATGGGAATATGCGTCCATAAGGTCCACAGACGTCATCCAATCCCAGGCCTGACACACTGCAGCAGCTGCTTGACTGTGAGCATGCGAAACGGCCGTTTGGCGACACAGCCATTGAGGACGCGCAGGTCCAAAATTGGCCGGACACCGCCGTTTTTCTTGGGGACGAGGAAGTATGGAGAATAAAACCCTGTCCCTGCCCTGAGCGGATCTACCTCCGCTATAGCTCCGCGCTGAAGCAGAGAGCTTACCCCCTCTTGGAGAGCCGCCGTGTCGTCCGGGCTTCGCAGTCTCGTCTCGAGCACACCGCAGAAGGGTGGGGGCCTTCGAGAGAACTGCAGTGCGTAGCCCCTCTGTAGTGTCCTGTCCAGCCACGACGGCGACAGGAGCCCTGCACCCCTCCAAACCTGATAGAACTCTGTCAGAGGTAGAACTCCAGGTCCTCGGGAGAGAGGAGATGCGGGCCCGCCCACAGACTCCCGGGGACGAGTCGTGACGTGGGGGGCCCCTGCGGAAAGGGCTGCGAAGGTTTTATCCTTTTTGCTGCCGTCTCCAATAAAGGAGACGGGAAAGAGTTGCCTTGCGCTTTCCCCGAGTATAAGCAGGTAAATACGTTCGAGGGCGAGTGAGGAGCCTGTCAGCCGACGCCACTCGGTGATGCGAAAGAGGGAAGATCCATCGCGGCCTACCCTCCCAGGTCCGACAGCCATCGGCAAAAAGGGGGGGGGGCGGAGCCATGGAAGGCGCTGCACCAACCGTCGGCCAATCATAGCTGAGGACTGGCACAGCGTGTGTGGTAAACCGAGAACCAGAGCCGAGCTCGAGATCTAGACACGAGCTGGACTCGTCTCTGGCCGAGTGCAGAGCAACGTGGGCTGCAGAAGGCCCCACGCGCACGCCTGTCGTCACCATAGGAGCAGAGGGACGTGCTTTCGGCAAGTGAGGCCACCCGAGCTCCGCTGTCAACTGTCGTCAAGGCACTGAAAACAAGCGATCTCTTCAAGCTGTTATCAGAGATAGGGACAGAAGCGTGCTCTTTACTCTGACAGGCGACCAATCCAGCACGTCGCTGTCTGCTGCTGCTCCACGCTCGAACCTGTCATAACAAACGGAGCTTGTCAAATTTCTTCTTTTTTTTTTGACACAAAAGTACCTCCATAGCACCAGGCGCACATGGCGTGCCGTCATGGCATATGCGCGGTAACGGGCGGCCTCAACGCGCCTTTATCAAGCTCCTGCTCCACGCTCGAACCTGTCAAGCAGTGGATAAGTGGAGTTTGTCAAGAATTTTGACACACAAGCTCTTCCATAGAACCCGGTACATACAGCCAGAGAGTAGCGTCTCGGAACTCTCTGTGCTGACACTCATACAGCGGGTGTATGACGCTGCGGCCGCAGGTGCAGATCTAGCAGGGCAGGACTCGGTGATGGACTTCATATTGTAAACCAGGACCGAAGAGTGAGGCGGCGGAAAGCGACAGGATCAGGGGAGGACGCTTCTCCGTTCCCCTGAGTGTCGATAGCCTACCTGCAAATGACGACAGGCTAGTGCTGCTCGAGCCGCGTTAGCATCGATAGCATAGACGCAAGCTCAGCATGGTCAGCGTCAACTTTGTCCTGTTCAGAGGGAAAGGATGACTCCACGCTAGTCCCAGGAGGAGAGGACGGCAAGGGAATGCCCTGATACCGTCCTGCAACGCACAGCACTCCGCCAATCCTACACTGGATGTTAGCAGAGAGGAAGACCATTCGCACCTGGCGTTTAGTCAGCGGGCTAACGCAGGCTGGACCTGAAGCGAGGAAGGTCCACCTGGGCGCGGGGACCGGGCCCGGGCACCAGGGACCTGTATCGGAAGTTGCCAAATTCCGTCCGCACCAAACCGAGAGGTCTGCTTCTGAAGGCCCCAGCGGCGTTCACGCAGCTCCCCTGGGAGCGTGAACCGCGTGGGGAAAAGTCCTCGTCTGTGCGGTGGAGGATGACCGGTCAGGGACCGCAGAACCGCTTGACACCGGAGGGTGACGAAATCTTCAAGCGGCAATCTTCTGCGGTGAGTCTTGTCCGTCTTCAATCTTGATTGTAGATAAATTCTTCTCAAGAGCGTAAGAGCTGAGAGAAAAAGGAGAAGAGTGTTGGGCTAGGCCCCCTTTTATAGGACTAGGGCGGTGCTAGGCTCTGACGGTGATTGGAGCGGTAGATCGTTTGATCTTCTCAGGCGGGAAGCGGAGCTTCCGAGAGACTATGCATCAGCGAAAGCCTAAAGGGCTGAAGCAACATATGAAATAGAATCTAGATATAACCTCAGAGGAACTGATCTGCTACAAAAACCATGGCGAAGAGTAATACTAAGAGGAGTGTTTATCATTCAAAGGAGTTGATCTATGTAACGGTCTACCTATTCAACTTAAGGGCTCCAAAACTAGTAAAGCATTTAAGAAAATGTATAAATTAAACATTATGGAGAAGTATAGAACACTTGAATGAAGATCATTAGAAAAGAAGTTGATAGAGGATGCATAATATAATTTTGATTGTTGAAGTTTAAGTTTTGTGCTTACATGTTACCATCGTTGGTATAAGAGAAACTGTATAATGTGTCATCTTTGGATATAGTGTCTTAGTTGTAAAAGGGGTAAGGCAGTATAAGTCTTGACTTCAGCCTAAACCCCTTTCGGTCAGGCATCATTTAGCACTTAAATTCTTAATGTAAACATTTTTTCTTATTGTATAATCTATAAGATCTTTGAAAATCATGTGACCTAAGATCTAAATGTTCATAATGACCAAAGAAACATAAACTACTACTACTACTACTACTACTACTACTCTCTTACATACACTACAATACTCTCTTACATAGACTACTATACTCTCTTACATACACTACTATATTCTCATACATACACTACTATACTCTCTTACATACACTACAAGACTTACATACACTACTATACTCTCTTACATACACTACCACTCTCTCACATTCACTTCTATACTCTCTTACATACACTACTATACTTTCTTACATACACTACTACTCTCTCACATTCACTACTATACTCTCTTACATACACTACTATACTCTCTTACATACACTACCACTCTCTCACATTCACTTCTATACTCTCTTACATACACTACTATACTTTCTTACATACACTACTACTCTCTCACATTCACTACTATACTCTCTTACATACACTACTATACTCTCTCACATACACAACAATACTCTCTTACATACACTACTACTCTCTCACATTCACTTCTATACTCTCTTACACCACTACAATACTCTCACATACACTACAATACTCTCACATACACTACAATACTCTCTTACATACACCACTATATCTCTTACATACACTACAATACTCTCTTACATACACTACTATACTTTTTTTGAAACTCATGAGTGCACTTGTTTTAAAAAATGGTTTCCTAAACTAATGAAACTGTATTGATACTAATAATTAGCTGTTTAATGGTTAATTATGATTTAATTCATGGTTGTAAATATTATAGCTGTTTACATATTTTAAAAAGAAATATGAATTGTTCATTGTAAATGTATTTACATATGTAAATATGGACATTCGTCCGCACATTTTTTCATATGCAAATAGTTTCATGTTAGTGTAGCTCGGTGGAATATTAGGGCATTAACAGAACATTAGGGGTTTATGTAAATCCTTAACACATCTTTAATCGCTAAACTAGTAGTTTATTAATTACTTTTCTATAGTGATTGTCCTAATATTCGTTATTACATGATAGGGGATCATTAATATTCTTAGTGATTTAAAAATAGGTCACTCTAGGTTCAGATTAAACTGTAGCTTTAAGCAAGTTAGGTTGTTTTGTGTCGTAATTAATTTCATATTATTGCTATGGGAACGGGAGACAACAGTTTTTTGTTTTTGTTTTTTCGTGCTGTATGGTCAGCCATTTCATTGGTCAGTTCCACAGATACAGTGGGATGAAAATGTATGTGAACACTTTGGAATTTCTCACATTTCTGCCTAAATTGGTCATAAAACGTGGTCTGATCTTCATCAAAATCATAAGAATGAGCAAAAAGTAATACCACCCAAACAATTACATGTTATCATATTTTAAAGGCCATAACATGTAAACATTCACAGGACAGGGAGGGAGGGAATCAATCAGCTATTTAATACAAGGGGTTCACTTATTCCATGCATGTTGTGAATGTCTCAGGTTTTTCTGCAAAATATTGTGATAAACTTGTGAATTAATTTGTCTATTGATGATATCACGTTGTTCAGGCCCTGAGGCAACAAAACAGCCCTACACCATGAAAAATATTCAGTGGACTGATGGACCCAAAGTTGAACAAATAGGCAGGAAATGGGAAATAAACAACAACAATTAAATAGTAAATAGTGATATCTTATATACAATGACTACCAATGACTATTCATACCTTATTATTATATATCTATATATTGAACCTTTGAATATAATCAATATATCATTGAAAAGCAACTTCTTCTGTGTGCGTTTTATTCACACACTCTGGCTCCGTGACCGAATCTACTTCTGGACAACCTGAAGTCAGTCCTCCTAGCCCTAAAGCGTTACACAGGCCTAGCTAAATTTATGGTGCCTACTATTTTTATTCAACTGTTTATGTGTGGGAAATGTGCTTAAAAGTTAACACCGCCTCAAACGAGCCTTCCCTTCAAGAAGTAAGCTGATGGGCCATGCAGTAAGAGCACAATCATCAATATTGAGCCCTTATCAGCACAAGTTTAATGAGGAGCCCCGTGAAGGCCTGGGTGGTCTGTGTTTTTGTTTGTTTTACTCAGGTGTTAAAGTTGATTTGGGAGGTGGTGGAACTACTGTATTGTCTATTACAGCAACACCCGCACTTTCAGAGCTGGTATTAATTGTATTAAGTGGTCGCCGTCAGGGCCAGCAAAAGAGAAACATAAAAGTGAAAAATGTCTTAATAGTTTATATGGTTTGTAATTTATTTGTATAATGTACAGTTGAGCTGCTTATGTTGGTATTGTTGAGGTGTAACTGTCATTTCCTACTCAAAAAGTGCCTTAAACATTAACACAGCGAACAGATCCGCATTAGGGCCTGCTCTGCAGATCCAGATACTCCTCTGTTGTCAGGCCGCACACATGATTGACAGAATTATCAGCCAATCATAATTCGATGTACAATGACAGTGCGTTCCCCAGGCCCTGCTGTGTCTCAGCAGTGACCCCTTTGTTTTTTCTCGCCGCTAATGTAACCAAGATGGGCAAGATGTTCAAATCAGAAGTGCTGAACTCAGAATAGCTAAACTTTAATTCCTCTTGTGAAATGTCCAAACGAGGCCAAATGAAGACACTTATTAATTACGTATATATTGGCGTAAGGGGCGCCAAATATATAAAAAAAGCAGCGGGAACAACAACGGGTCGTAGACGCTTGGCCTTGGACAGGAGAAGAGTTTCCCCTCGTCAGCTGCTGCACTGGACATGGAAAGGTTGGTACTACGAGCGCCAAAAAGCATCGCTGAAAGCACCAAACTGTAAGTCTAGTATCTTTTTTTTACGTTGGCTTTGAGTTTGGGAAGATCTCTGGATGTCTCGCTCTGTCAACAAAACATCTCCAAAAAACAGCCGCCTGTTTCCACGTTATAATGCTCTCGTCTCCGCCATCATGTGTTTACGTATGTTACGAGTATTCCCAAAGGTTTTTGTTTGGGGGCGGAGGCACCGCTGCTTTGGTTCTCTTTGGTGATACATCCTTTGGCAAACAAATGCCATGTAAAAAAAGTTGTTTTTCTACTATTCTGTTGTTAATTTATACGCGTTTGAGTGAGTGAGCCCAGGTTGCTACAGAAGGCCTTGACTGAAATCCCACGGCACGCCACTGCTTTTATTTGCTTACTTTTTTTTTTCAGATATACAGTCAAAATCCTCCGCCCCTGTCTCCTCCAGTCCTGTCTTTGAGCTGCAGAGTGAAGTGAACACAAACATCCAGACATCGTTCAAGTCAAAACTTTAGAGAGGACTCCTGTACGTCTGCTTGTGTTGCTTTTGTAACAGGCTGATACAGAGGAAATCCTGTGTTAAAAAGGCCGACATTGTGATGTATCGCCGCACCATGTCTGTGGTCACATTGTTTACTTTTCTCTCCACATTTCCAGCATAATTTAATCTAACCATAAAACCAAAAATATGAGGCCAATTGCTGTTAAAAGTGGCTAAAAGCTAGATATGAGCAAACTACATTACAAATTGTTGCTAGCATTCTTGTGACAGTGATCCTGAAAAAGTGACCCTGAACTTGTGAAACATGAAGTTAAGATACAACGTAGCATTAAACATTTACAGTACAAACAATGAACAAAGAGATTTAAAAAAAATCAGCTATAGGGCCTTTAAGTTTGTAGAGATGTTAATTTTGTCTGAACAGCAGGTTTCTTCTCTCAAACATGATCTCATGTGGTCTTAACTCAGAAATGATGACTCAGAATGTGTAGAGATGTGTGTGCTGTGTGGCAGGTGTATGTGGCCACACATGTATTAGGGAGTCCATGTGAAAACGTAGAGTAGTTTAAAAAAATAAAGAGATTTCAGAGTGCAGAGAGTGGAAGGAAAGACACTGTACATGAGCAGTGTTTACTTAGCACTTGCCCAAAGTTGAGAAGTATAAATAAAGACAGAAATAAAATGCTTACCTTATAATGGCAGTTGCTTTACAATAAAAAGTCTGTGTTATTTAATTGGCTTTTAACTCCTAAGGGGATTTTTCCGTGCTGGGCAACCTGTTATTCCTGTTCCAGGATTTACAGTAACTATGCCCATCCCTGGCTCCAAAGATCTGACGGGATCGCGTATTCAAAAAGGGAGTATGGCATCTGTTCATTTGCATAAGGTGTAGGACACACCCAGTGGACATTATGGACAGATCATCCGATTGTGCCTGACAAATCAAGTCTAATAATAATAATAATAATAATGCATTAGTCTTATATAGCGCTTTTCCAGACGCTCAAAGTCGCTTTACAATTTGGTGCATTATTCATTCACTCCATACTCGGTGATGATAAGCGAGGCAACCAGTCTGCGCACATCAGCCACCACCACCAACCACTCACTCACTCACTACATTCGCTAGGCTTCCTGGTGTTACTGAACGGTCTCCATCCAAGTACTAACCAGGCCTACCCTGCTTAGCTTCCAAGTTCTGACAGGATTGGGCATTGCAAAGGCGGTATGGCCTCCAAGACCAGGTTAGAAATGATTTAAGCAATTGTAAGGCCTTTACAATACAAATAACTGGGATATTATTTATATGAAATAACTCTTCCTTCCTTTGCTGCTCCTAGAACTGCACATACAGTATGTGTGCTTGAGTGAGCAGTACCTGTCTGTCCAGCCTCATGTCATGATAAAATCCCATTTAAAACATTGCAATTTTTATTGTGTCCGCGTTTTCATAAGTTTATTGAAGCGTATAATTCACAGCTGCTGCTTCTCATTAAGCTCTTCCTCCACTTTTCAGACACTCACACAGTGTGCTGTCCAGACCCTTCTGCCACACGTACTTTACGGGACGTGTGCGCACCTTTGACATTAACAATACACAGTAATCACCTGCACCTGCCTCGGGATTGGCATTAGGCACTACACAGTTTAAGTATGGAGCCACTAGTTCACACACAATACCACGAGTGGAACTAACCTCTCTGTCTTCATCAGAGCATTTCATTCTATCTCTGGCTAGACCACTAATCCCAAAGACAAATGGAGAGCAACAAATGCCTTTATTTCAGGCAGTGATATCACTTTTGACATCTGGACCGTGGCTTTAGCTGTGCTGAGGACAAACTGTGTAAGGCCTATGTGTTTGTCTCTTCAGTAACAAGTCTCCAAAACTCTTCTCTAAGAAAACGTGATTGGATTGGTTCCTGAGAATCTGAATCTAAATAATTAGAAATAGACCAATAGACATCAGAAATAAAGTGGTTGGTGACAGATTTTTTTTTTTTGTCACAGAGGTTTGGCGCAAAAGGTATTTTATTAAAGTAATTAGTAGACGTCAAACCCTGTTGACTGACATGTAGCTCCTCAATCTCTGGATCCAGCTTGAAGCCCAGAGGACTGGTGTCCACACTTCTCTGTAAGGATATTGGTGCTACTTCCCAGTGTCACAAAGAAAACATTACATTGAGTAAAAGGAATACTGCACAAAAAGTACTCTCAAGTCCTTATTATGACTATCTGATGCTGACAGTAAAAACATGTACAATAGGCCTGGATGAAGGATGTCAGTGTGAATGCATGATGGTGGTCAGAGGGCCTGTTGGTGCAGATGTGTGCTGTCAGTTTCCCCCAAGGGAAACTGAACACCATCGAGAATGTATGAAATGTCTCATTTAAAGCACTTTGTGAATGCTATGTCTGCGAAAGGCACTATATAAATAAAGTTCCTCTTCTTCTACTACTGCTACTACTATTCTACTTGTACTACTACTACTACTACTTCTTCTTCTACTACTACTACTACTACTACTACTTAGTGAAGGCTAAAAACAGATGCAGTAGTTTATTTATTAATACAGTATTGTCATTTGCGCCAACGAGGATGCACCTTAACATATAATCAATCAATGAATCAAAGTTTATTTCTATTGCACTATACATTTTGGCAGACCAAAGTGCTTTCCATAAAAACACAAAATAGAAAAACATCAATATTAAATGACATAAAATGTAAAACACAGGGGGGTCAGTCAACAAATGTACAAAACACTTAGTCGATCATTGAACCTTAACCAATAATGCAGTTAATATTCTTTTACCCAGCTTTTATTTATTTATTTGTTTATTTGAGCAGTAAGTTGCTCAAAAGGAGTGGGCCGAAGCAAAAGGCTTATAAGTGCCCACCCCAAAATTAAAAATAATAACATTTACATTAACAATCAAAGCAAGGAACGTAATACAAGATAACAAATCATAAACAAATCATAAACAAGGAAACATAAGGCAAGGTAACAACAAATGATAAGGAACAATAATAAAACAACAACTGCAAAATAAAGAAACAACAGCAAAAGAATATACAACAACACTCACAAAATGTGTTTGTATTAAAAAATATTGATTCTCTTAAAGTTGTTCTGGAGTATTGTTTATCGAAACTCATTTTATCTCTTAAAACAAGATTAAGCTTAAAACAAGATTACAATAGTTTTAAGCTGCTAATAGGCTGAGAGAAATATGAGAGAAAATAAATATTAGAAAGCCTTAGCTAAACATGTACAATTCATCATCACTGTGCTAATCTTGTAATGAACCGAGGCCAGTCTGAAGTGCCTCACATGGAACCAGTATGAGCCTAAGACACTTGTCCAGAGCTGAAGAGCCCTTTACACCCAGAGTGAGCTGCACAGTCTGCACAACCTTCAGAGACAACAGGACAACTGCTCAGAGTGAGGTGGAGCATGATGCTGGGCAGCTCCTCCTGTAGAGTCCAAGGACATGCGAGTATCAGAAGAATGAAAACAGATCGCTCTGTCACAGGTGCCACAGGTCACATGTCCATGACCCACCTCTGTCTGTGCTTCACCAAAAGCTCTCCTCACTGTTTACTAAACAATCCTCTTCAGTCATCAGGACAGTGAGCCCAAACAGTCAACAGTGAGTTAAACCTACAGTGACACAAAAATCCCTACTAGATTACTGTAATCAAAGGAGTAACTATTGTACAAGTTAGCACAAGCCAAAGTGGAGATATTTTACAACATGTTACCTTGGACAGTGAAGCACCAGCAGCATCAGGAAAGGACAGGATCTGATCTACCCCAAAGCATATCGGCCTGGGTCGGAGCTCTTTCTGCACATGCTTCATGTTTTCTGTAAATGAATAACAAATACATAAGACAATTTCTTTTCACATAACTGCACTACTGTATAAATGAAACCACGGTTTTATAAAACTAGGGGGGTAAAAACAAGGTGAAGATTTAAAATAGTAACTAATGATGCGAGCACACTTTTTTTGTATTGTTGCTTTTTTATGTTTTTGTTTAATTTTGTCATGTGTTTATTCATTTTTGTTTTGCTAAAGTTATCAAAGAAAAAGAAAAAGAAGAAAAAACTCTGTTACATAACACCAATGGAGCAAAAAAAACAATGTATAAATCTGGAATCAACTATTGGTTGGTAAAACATGTTACAGATGAGACCGCACTTTTTTTCTTATTCTAATTTAATGCTTCGTTATTATGCAAGTGAAACTTCTTTTCACATGAGCCACATGCTCATTTTTATATATGGAACCTATATATTACTAATATAAATACAGTTACGTATATTTGTATTTGTATGTTTGATTCTTAAGCTCATATAAACACTAACACACTGAACTGACATACACGTCGCAACATGAAATGTAACACAATAGTCTGTGTGCCAACAACCTGGCATCCCAACTACTGTCCACAGACTCAAAAATAATCCCTGATTGAAATTTGACTGGTATTATTTAACAATATAATTTATTTCTGTCATAATTTCAGACTTGTTAATAAATCCTACATTTTGTCATTGGCACATGGTTTAAAGCTGTTCCTTTCATGCAGCCAGGTTAGTTCCATTAACCCCTTGCTAAATCAACTCTACATGACCAAGGAATATTGGAGGTTAACTCAAGTATTGCAATTTTCAGTCTCAGACATTTGATAATTATTCTTCCTGTCTTTCTTTTCACTTCCTTTTTAATGAATAAATGAACAACAGTCGGCAAGTGAACATTGAACTAAAAAGCAATAAGTTAAGATATTCCAGTTGCAAGCGTTTGACACAGTGGCAAAGCGGTTAGTGCTCGTGCTTCAGAGCAAGAAGGTCCCAGGTTTGATCCCCTGCTAGAACCTTTCAGGTTGCATGTTCTCCCCGTGTCTGCTTAGGATTTCTCCAGGTACTCCGGTTTCCCCTATCACTGAAAACATGTACAATTAGCCACAATGAATGATGTGTACGTGTGAATGAATGGTGGTGGCCAGAGGGTTGTCGCAGATGTGTGCAGTCACGCTTCTGTCTGTCTGCCCACCAGGAAACTTTGGCTACTGTACATACTTACACCACCAAGTGTGGAGGGAATGAAGCACAACTCAGCGCTTGGGCGTCTAGTGTCATGTGAAAAGTGCTTTACAAATAAGCTTCCATTCCATTCTATTGAAAAGGAAGTTGCATGTTTATTTATTGTTTTTTTATTGTTTTTTTATGATGACATTGGATTGAGCCCAGATAAAAGTAGCCTTTAGTTTTTTTTGTTTGTTCTCTCTTACCATTTTTTGTTTTGAATACGTTCAATATTACAAAAAAACAATCTGTTTAAATTGTTTAAATCTAATTTGCCTTGTTTTGTTCAAAGCTCAATAAATCAGGCTAGGAATCAGATCATGTCAAATCCTTCTTGAAGGAAAAAAAAACAGATACAACTTATGAAATTTTGTCTGCAATGGATAAAACCTTTGTGAGCTTCTTCTCCGTCATCTTATTACTTACTTGCATCTCTGGAAGTGTTTATTCAGGCCCTGCTCTGTAGAAGCTTCGATTGACTGCTTGTGCCCTGGTGTCCCGTCTCTTGGTGGTTCTTTGCATGTTGCTTTGAATCGCAGCACAAATGAAGCCCTGAGGACAATATCAACAAAACAAAACAGATGAGCTGAGTCCCAAAGGAGAGGCTGTGACTTTGTAGGAGAAAAGTACTGACCCTGAGTACGGGACCTGGACACGCTCAGCATATTGTGGTAGTTTGGCCACTGAAGTTTCATGATGTTTCTAGTCTGGGGGTTTGTTGACGATGCCGGTCATGGATTGATCCTTAAATAAAGAACAAGCTGGGACAGTTCTTGGTACATGTCCTTATGCCCAGAACCTGCAGTACAAGCTCAAATGTCATGTCATACTATAAACATTATAGAATAAACTGTGGATTAAAATCTATACCTTATTGGGTTTAGCTGTAGTTCAGAGGTGGAGGGGCTGCACTGGTCACCAGGCCTGAGACCCAGGGGACACAAACTAACTGGACCAATCAGATATAAAGCTACAGTAGGGACTGGCTTTTATACACAGGATACATGAAAATACTTGTGTCTAAAACTAGGGGGAAAAAACAAGGTGAAGATTGTAACTGATGATGCGAGCGCACTTTTTTGTATTGTTGCTTTTTTATGTTTTGTCTTTTTATTTATATTTTTTTGCTAAAGTTCTCAATAATACCCAAAGTGTGCTTGAAGTAATCCATTGGTAAAATATTTCTTATTCCAATTCAATGGTTGCTTATTATACAAGTTGGTTTTGTTGCTCTTTTCGCATATCTGTTTAGTGTAATACTAATATTTTACAATAAAAAATATAGATTGACCGCCTTCTTAGTGACGTCACAGTTTTGAACGCGTGTCATTGGTTGACGCAGGTGTCAATCAGAACAGCTGATCGTGTTTTTGTCTCTTGGCGCCTAATGAAACATGATCAATAAATGCTTATCTTTGAACCTTAAATGGCTGACCGAGGCAAACATAAGGACATTTATATCATCGTGGACGCTTGGCATCACTTTCACCCCAAAGGACTTTTGCAGAGGAAGTGTAAATCGGCGTTACGATCCTCCATGGGACTCCAGCGGGCCGCAGCTCAAAGCTAACCCGAACAGAGCGCACCTTGGCTGGGTACAAGCCCGGCAAAGACCCGGCAAGCCATGGATTAAAACCGGACCATGACACGCCACTTGTGGGACTAAATACTGGAGAACTCGTCCCACGAAGACAGCAGAAGGTAGGGAAAAGGCTTTAAACTACGTACTGCTGTAATGCAATGCCATATTGTAAAAGTTCCTGAAGAAGTTTGGTGATTGTGTTGGGTCCGGCTTGGTTTGTCCTGGATCCATCATTTTTTGGCTTTGATGAACAACAGTTTGGCCTCAGATTCACGCAAATATGAATACTGTAGTTCTGCGCTTGTGTATGCGTGCTGAATGCGGTTTGCCTGTCTTGCGAGGGATTCAAGCGAGTGTTGACTGTGATTTTGCCTGTTTCTTTAGCATTATTGTAATTGCAAATACACAGCGAGTCATTTTTGCATTTTGATTGTTTTATAGTTGGCTAAACCGAGCTGAATTTGTACTACGTGTTCTATACTATGAGCTGTCCGATATCGTCAAATGAGCCGCGTCTGGACTCCCATTCAAATACATTACAAACCCATTGTGTTACTGGAGACGCAAACGGGACCTTTTGCGTTCTATATTACGCATAAGGCGAGTGACCGTTCGTCAATTTATGACGCTTTCGGAGTGAGACTGTGTTGAATTAGTAGACGTCAAACCCTGTTGACTGACATGAAGCTCCTCAATCTCTGGATCCAGCTTGAAGCCCAGAGGACTGGTGTCCACACTTCTCTGTAGAGGATATTGGTGCTACTTCCCAGTGTCACAAAGAAAACATTACATTGAGTAAAAGGAATACTGCACAAAAAGTACTCTCAAGTCCTTATTATGACTATCTGATGCTGACAGTGTTACCCTACCACTAAAAACATGTACAATAGGCCTGGATGAAAGATGTCAGTGTGAATGCATGATGGTGGTCAGAGGGACCGTTGGCGCAGATGTGTGCTGTCAGTTTCCCCCAAGGGAAACTGAACACCATCGAGAATGTATGAAATGTCTCATTTAAAGCACTTTGTGAATGCTATGTCTGCGAAAGGCACTATATAAATAAAGTTCCTCTTCTTCTACTACTGCTACTACTACTACTACTACTACTACTACTACTACTACTACTACTACTACACTACTACTACTTAGTGAAGGCTAAAAACAGATGCAGTAGTTTATTTATTAATACAGTATTGTCATTTGCGCCAACGAGGATGCACCTTAACATATAATCAATCAATGAATCAAAGTTTATTTCTATTGCACTATACATTTTGGCAGACCAAAGTGCTTTCCATAAAAACACAAAATAGAAAAACATCAATATTAAATGACATAAAATGTAAAACACAGGGGGGTCAGTCAACAAATGTACAAAACACTTAGTCGATCATTGAACCTTAACCAATAATGCAGTTAATATTCTTTTACCCAGCTTTTATTTATTTATTTGTTTATTTGAGCAGTAAGTTTGCTCAAAAGGAGTGGGCCGAAGCAAAAGGCTTATAAGTGCCCACCCCAAAATTAAAAATAATAACATTTACATTAACAATCAAAGCAAGGAACGTAATACAAGATAACAAATCATAAACAAATCATAAACAGGGAAACATAAGGCAAGGTAACAACAAATGATAAGGAACAATAATAAAAAAAAACAGCAAAATAAAGAAACAACAACAAAAGTATATTCTACAACACTCAAAAAATGTGTTCGTATTTAAAAATATTGATTCTTTGTAAACCTTTTTAAAATGTGGCAGGTTTTTACAGACTTTGATGACCTCATCTAAATTCCTCCATACCTCTACACCACGTCTCGTGGGACACATGCTTTTTAAAGTTGTTCTGGAGTACTGTTATTCATCTCATTTTATCTCTTAAAACAAGATTAAGCTTAAAACAAGATTACAATAGTTTTAAGCTGCTAATAGGCTGAGAGAAATATGAGAGAAAATAAATATTAGAAAGCCTTAGCTAAACATGTACAATTCATCATCACTGTGCTAATCTTGTAATGAACCGAGGCCAGTCTGAAGTGCCTCACATGGAACCAGTATGAGCCTAAGACACTTGTCCCAGAGCTGAAGAGCCCTTTACACCCAGAGTGAGCTGCACAGTCTGCACAACCTTCAGAGACAACAGGACAACTGCTCAGAGTGAGGTGGAGCATGATGCTGGCAGCTCCTCCTGTAGAGTCCAAGGACATGCGAGTATCAGAAGAATGAAAACAGATCGCTCTGTCACAGGTGCCACAGGTCACATGTCCATGACCCACCTCTGTCTGTGCTTCACCAAAAGCTCTCCTCACTGTTTACTAAACAATCCTCTTCAGTCATCAGGACAGTGAGCCCAAACAGTCAACTGTGAGTTAAACCTACAGTGACACAAAAATCCCTACTAGATTACTGTAATCAAAGGAGTAAATATTGTACAAGTTAGCACAACCAAAGTGGAGATATTTTACAACATGTTACCTTGGACAGTGAAGCACCAGCAGCATCAGGAAAGGACAGGATCTGATCTACCCCAAAGCATATCGGCCTGGGTCGGAGCTCTTCTGCACATGCTTCATGTTTTCTATAAATGAATAACAAATACATAAGACAATTTCTTTTCACATAACTGCACTACTGTATAAATGAAACCACGGTTTTATAAAACTAGGGGGGTAAAAACAAGGTGAAGATTTAAAATAGTAACTAATGATGCGAGCACACTTTTTTTGTATTGTTGCTTTTTTATGTTTTGTTTAATTTTGTCATGTGTTTATTCATTTTTGTTTTGCTAAAGTTATCAAAGAAAAAGAAAGAGAAGAAAAAACTCTGTTACATAACACCAATGGAGCAAAAAAAACAATGTATAATCTGGAATCAACTAACAGGATTTTGGTTGGTAAAACATGTTACAGATGAGACCGCACTTTTTTCTATTCCATTTAATGGTTCGTTATATGCAAGTGAAACTTCTTTTCACATGAGCCACATGCTCATTTTATATATGGAACCTATGTATTACTAATATAAATACAGTTACGTATATTTGTATTTGTATGTTTGATTCTTAAGCTCATATAAACACTAACACACTGAACTGACATACACGTTGCAACATGAATGTAACATAATAGTCTGTGTGCCAACAACCTGGCATCCCAACTACTGTCCACAGACTCAAAAATAATCCCTGATTGAAATTTGACTGGTATTATTTAACAATATAATTTATTTCTGTCATAATTTCAGACTTTGTTAATAAATCCTACATTTTGTCATTGGCACATGGTTTAAAGCTGTTCCTTTCATGCAGCCAGGTTAGTTCCATTAACCCCTTGCTAAATCAACTCTACATGACCAAGGAATATTGGAGGTTAACTCCAGTATTGCAATTTTCAGTCTCAGACATTTGATAATTATTCTTCCTGTCTTTCTTTTCACTTCCTTTTTAATGAATAAATGAACAACAGTCGGCAAGTGAACATTGAACTAAAAAGCAATAAGTTAAGATATTCCAGTTGCAAGCGTTTGACACAGTGGCAAAGCGGTTAGTGCTCAGCTTCAGAGCAAGAAGGTCCCAGGTTTGATCCCCTGCTAGAACCTTCAGGTTGCATGTTCTCCCCGTGTCTGCTTAGGATTTCTCCAGGTACTCCGGTTTCCCCTATCACTGAAAACATGTACAATAGCCACAATGAATGATGTGTACGTGTGAATGAATGGTGGTGGCCAGAGGGTTGTCGCAGATGTGTGCAGTCACGCTTCTGTCTGTCTGCCCACCAGGAAACTTTGGCTACTGTACATACTTACACCACCAAGTGTGGAGGGAATGAAGCACAACTCAGCGCTTTGGCGTCTAGTGTCATGTGAAAAGTGCTTTACAAATAAGCTTCCATTCCATTCTATTGAAAAGGAAGTTGCAGTTTATTTATTGTTTTTTATTGTTTTTTTATGATGACATTGGACTGAGCCCAGATAAAAGTAGCCTTTAGTTTTTTTGTTTGTTCTCTCTTACATTTTTTGTTTTAAATACGTTCAATATTACAAAAAAACAATCTGTTTAAATTGTTTAAATCTAATTTGCCTTGTTTTGTTCAAAGCTCAATAAATCAGGCTAGGAATCAGATCATGTCAAATCCTTCTTGAAGGAAAAAAAAAACAGATACAACTTAGGAACTTTTGTCTGCAATGGATAAAACCTTTGTGAGCTTCTTCTCCGTCATCTTATTACTTACTTTGCATCTCTGGAAGTGTTTATTTAATCCCTGCTCTGTAGAAGCTTCGATTGACTGCTTGTGCCCTGGTGTCCCGTCTCTTGGTGGTTCTTTGCATGTTGCTTGAATCGCAGCACAAATGAAGCCCTGAGGACAATATCAACAAAACAAAACAGATGAGCTGAGTCCCAAAGGAGAGGCTGTGACTTTGTAGGAGAAAAGTACTGACCCTGAGTACGGGACCTGGACACGCTCAGCATATTGTGGTAGTTTGGCCACTGAAGTCTCACAACGTTTCTGGTCTGAGGGTTTTGTTGACGATGCCGGTCATGGATTGATCCTTAAATAAAGAACAAGCTGGGACAGTTCTTGGTACATGTCCTTATGCCCAGAACCTGCAGTACAAGCTCAAATGTCATGTCATACTATAAACATTATAGAATAAACTGTGGATTAAAATCTATACCTTATTGGGTTTAGCTGTAGTTCAGAGGTGGAGGGGCTGCACTGGTCACCAGGCCTGAGACCCAGGGGACACAAACTAACTGGACCAATCAGATATAAAGCTACAGTAGGGACTGGCTTTTATACACAGGATACATGAAAATACTTGTGTCTAAAACTAGGGGGAAAAAACAAGGTGAAGATTGTAACTGATGATGCGAGCGCACTTTTTTGTATTGTTGCTTTTTATGTTTTGTCTTTTATTATATTTTTTTGCTAAAGTTCTCAATAATACCCAAAGTGTGCTTGAAGTAATCCATTGGTAAAACATTTCTTATTCCAATTCAATGGTTGCTTATTATACAAGTTGGTTTTGTTGCCCTTTTCGCATATCTGCAATACAAGACTTGGGTTAGGATTTTCACGGACTGATGTGGGATGGACTGTTGGAAGGTATTTTTTCCACTTGTCTGACACCCGTCTGCTGTCGTGAAAAATATATTTTTAAACAATTTTAAACAGATTTATATATATATATATATATATATATATATATATATATAATATATATATATATATATATATTTGAGAAGTGGGAAACACCTCCAAAGGTGGTAGAGAATGACCGAGCCAAGATCCTGTGGGACTTCCAGATACAGATGGACAGATTGGTAATGGCGAACCAACCGGACATTGTAGTGGTGGACAAAGAGCAGAGGAAAGCCGTGGTGGTTGACATAGCAAAACCAAGCGACTTCAACATCAGGAAAAAGGAACACGAGAAACTAGAGAAATACCAGGGGCTCAGAGAAGAGCTAGAGAAGGCCTGGAGAGTGAAGGCATCAGTGGTGCCCGTGGTCGTTGGGGAACTCGGGGCAGTGACCCCCAAACTGGAGGAGTGGCTCCAGCAGATCCCAGGAAATACATCAGACATCTCGGTCCAGTTCAACTTATCTTAAAAACTCCTGATAGTTTTAAGCCAAGTTCAACTTTAAAGTTTTTAGTTCATCAACTTAAAAGTTTTGTTGAAACAGATTACATCAAAAATTTTAAGTCCAATCGGCATGTTAGGGTTTACAGTGTAGTAGCTGCCCATTTCAACGATGCACATCATGATGTCAGTGCTCTATGTTTTGAACAAGTCTCTCTTATAGAGGAGGAGACCATGACAAACTTTTGAAGAAAAGAGAAAGCCTACTGGATTGTAACTTTACAGACCCTTACACCCAAGGGATAAATGCAGAGGTTCCAGTGCCATGTTATGTTTATAGGCTGTGTTAACTTCCTTGGTGTACATGTTGATTTGCATATATTTAGGCAAATCTTCTCTATTTTTGAGCTGTCTTATATATCCATTTCCCACATGTATTTCATGTACCACTAGATGTTTTTATTGTATATATGTACATATGTATATTTATTCACTATATCCTGGCTTTGTTTTTTGTGTTTGGATGTATGTTGTATACATATGCTGCCTACGTTTTGCCATAGGCCATTATGACAGCATCCTGTGATGCAGCAGGCCACACCCTATATAAGGATGGCTTCTCATTCATAAAAAATATTTTGCCTGACGAAGGCCACTGGCCCAAACGTTGTATCAAATAAAGGAACACTGGTGTTTGGAGTACACAGTGTGAGAGTTTTTTCCTGTTCTACGTTTGACTTCTATACATTCTCTCATGCACCTGTTTCATACAAGAGATGTGTGAAGTAAACCGTCTTTAATTGCTGAAAAATTTATAAAAATAATAATTCTAAAAATCAAATAAAAAAGGCCTCCAATCCAAACCTTAAATGTGCTTTCAGATTCTTCTGCTCAATGACGTAAATAAGGCTAATAAGATAAGATAAGATAGCCTTTATTGATCTCACAATGGAGAAATGTACTTGTTACATTCAGCTCTTAGAAACACTCAGGGTGTGTAAATAGGCAGGAAATGTGAAATAAACAACAATTAAATAGTAAATAGTGGTATCTTATATACAAGGACTTTGTGGGGACAAAAAGTGTAAATAATAAGTAAACAGACTGCAAAAAATAATAATAATAATAATAATGCTATAGTCGGTATCAGCAGTGCAGGTTTAGTGTAATACTAATATTTTACAATAAAAAATATAGATTGACCGCCTTCTTAGTGACGTCACAGTTTGAACGCGTGTCATTGGTTGACGCGGGTGTCCATCAGAACAGCTGATCGTGTTTTTGTCTCTTGGCGCCTAACGAAACATATGATCAATAAATGCTTATCTTTGAGCCTTAAATGGCTGACTGAGGCAAACATAAGGACATTATATCATCGTGGACGCTTGGCATCACTTTCACCCAAAGGACTTTTGCAGAGGAAGTGTAAATCGGCGTTACGATCCTCCATGGGACTCCAGCGGGCCGCAGCTCAAAGCTAACCCGAAGAGAGCGCACCTTGGCTGGGTACAAGCCCGGCAAAGACCCGGCAAGCCATGGATTAAAACCGGACCATGACACGCCACTTGTGGGACTAAATACTGGAGAACTCGTCCCACGAAGACAGCAGAAGGTAGGGAAAAGGCTTTAAACTACGTACTGCTGTAATGCAATGCCATATTGTAAAAGTTCCTGAAGAAGTTTTTGTGATTGGGTTGGGTCCGGCTTGGTTTGTCCTGGATCCATCATTTTTTGGCTTTGATGAACAACAGTTTGGCCTCAGATTCACGCAAATATGAATACTGTAGTTCTGCGCTTGTGTATGCGTGCTGAATGCGGTTTTGCCTGTCTTGCGAGGGATTCAAGCGAGTGTTGACTGTGATTTTGCATGTTTCTTAGCATTATTGTAATTGCAAATACACAGCGAGTCATTTTTGCATTTTTGATTGTTTTATAGTTGGCTAAACCGAGCTGAATTTGTACTACGTGTTCTATACTATGAGCTGTCCGATATCGTCAAATGAGCCGCGCCTGGACTCTCATTCAAATACATTACAAACCCATTGTGTTACTGGAGACGCAAACGGGTACGTTTTGCGTTCTATATTACGCATAAGGCGAGTGACCGTTCGTCAATTTATGACGCTTTCGGAGTGAGACTGTGTTGAATTAGTAGACGTCAAACCCTGTTGACTGACATGAAGCTCCTCAATCTCTGGATCCAGCTTGAAGCCCAGAGGACTGGTGTCCACACTTCTCTGTAGAGGATATTGGTGCTACTTCCCAGTGTCACAAAGAAAACATTACATTGAGTAAAAGGAATACTGCCAAAAAGTACTCTCAAGTCCTTATTATGACTATCTGATGCTGACAGTGTTACCCTACCACTAAAAACATGTACAATAGGCCTGGATGAAGGATGTCAGTGTGAATGCATGATGGTGGTCGAGAATGTATGAAATGTCTCATTTAAAGCACTTTGTGAATGCTATGTCTGCGAAAGGCACTATATAAATAAAGTTCCTCTTCTTCTACTACTGCTACTACTACTACTACTACTACTACTACTACTACTTAGTGAAGGCTAAAAACAGATGCAGTAGTTTATTGATTAATACAGTATTGTCATTTGCGCCAACGAGGATGCACCTTAACATATAATCAATCAATGAATCAAAGTTTATTTCTATTGCACTATACATTTTGGCAGACCAAAGTGCTTTCCATAAAAACACAAAATAGAAAAACATCAATATTAAATGACATAAAATGTAAAACACAGGGGGGTCAGTCAACAAATGTACAAAACACTTAGTCGATCATTGAACCTTAACCAATAATGCAGTTAATATTCTTTTACCCAGCTTTTATTTATTTATTTGTTTATTTGAGCAGTAAGTTTGCTCAAAAGGAGTGGGCCGAAGCAAAAAGCTTATAAGTGCCCACCCCAAAATTAAAAATAATAACATTTACATTAACAATCAAAGCAAGGAACGTAATACAAGATAACAATCATAAACAAATCATAAACAAGGAAACATAAGGCAAGGTAACAACAAATGATAAGGAACAATAATAAAAAAAAACAGCAAAATAAAGAAACAACAACAAAAGTATATTCTACAACACTCAAAAAATGTGTTCGTATTTAAAAATATTGATTCTTTGTAAACCTTTTTAAAATGTGGCAGGTTTTTACAGACTTTGATGACCTCATCTAAATTCCTCCATACCTCTACACCACGTCTCGTGGGACACATGCTTTTTAAAGTTGTTCTGGAGTACTGTTTATTCATCTCATTTCATCTCTTAAAACAAGATTAAGCTTAAAACAAGATTACAATAGTTTTAAGCTGCTAATAGGCTGAGAGAAATATGAGAGAAAATAAATATTAGAAAGCCTTAGCTAAACATGTACAATTCATCATCACTGTGCTAATCTTGTAATGAACCGAGGCCAGTCTGAAGGGCCTCACATGGAACCAGTATGAGCCTACAGTAAGACACTTGTCCCAGAGCTGAAGAGCCCTTTACACCCAGAGTGAGCTGCACAGTCTGCACAACCTTCAGAGACAACAGGACAACTGCTCAGAGTGAGGTGGAGCATGATGCTGGGCAGCTCCTCCTGTAGAGTCCAAGGACATGCGAGTATCAGAAGAATGAAAACAGATCGCTCTGTCACAGGTGCCACAGGTCACATGTCCATGACCCACCTCTGTCTGTGCTTCACCAAAAGCTCTCCTCACTGTTTACTAAACAATCCTCTTCAGTCATCAGGACAGTGAGCCCAAACAGTCAACAGTGAGTTAAACCTACAGTGACACAAAAATCCCTACTAGATTACTGTAATCAAAGGAGTAACTATTGTACAAGTTAGCACAAGCCAAAGTGGAGATATTTTACAACATGTTACCTTGGACAGTGAAGCACCAGCAGCATCAGGAAAGGACAGGATCTGATCTACCCCAAAGCATATCGGCCTGGGTCGGAGCTCTTTCTGCACATGCTTCATGTTTTCTGTAAATGAATAACAAATACATAAGACAATTTCTTTTCACATAACTGCACTACTGTATAAATGTAACCACGGTTTTATAAAACTAGGGGGGTAAAAACAAGGTGAAGATTTAAAATAGTAACTAATGATGCGAGCACACTTTTTTTGTATTGTTGCTTTTTATGTTTTTGTTTAATTTTTGTCATGTGTTTATTCATTTTTGTTTTGCTAAAGTTATCAAAGAAAAAGAAAGAGAAGAAAAAACTCTGTTACATAACACCAATGGAGCAAAAAAACAATGTATAAATCTGGAATCAACTATTGGTTGGTAAAACATGTTACAGATGAGACCGCACTTTTTTCTTATTCTAATTTAATGCTTCGTTATTATGCAAGTGAAACTTCTTTTCACATGAGCCACATGCTCATTTTTATATATGGAACCTATATATTACTAATATAAATACAGTTACGTATATTTGTATTTGTATGTTTGATTCTTAAGCTCATATAAACACTAACACACTGAACTGACATACACGTTGCAACATGAAATGTAACATAATAGTCTGTGTGCCAACAACCTGGCATCCCAACTACTGTCCACAGACTCAAAAATAATCCCTGATTGAAATTTGACTGTTTTTATTTAACAATATAATTTATTTCTGTCATAATTTCAGACTTTGTTAATAAATCCTACATTTTGTCATTGGCACATGGTTTAAAGCTGTTCCTTTCATGCAGCCAGGTTAGTTCCATTAACCCCTTGCTAAATCAACTCTACATGACCAAGGAATATTGGAGGTTAACTCCAGTATTGCAATTTTCAGTCTCAGACAGTTGATAATTATTCTTCCTGTCTTTCTTTTCACTTCCTTTTAATGAATAAATGAACAACAGTCGGCAAGTGAACATTGAACTAAAAAGCAATAAGTTAAGACATTCCAGTTGCAAGCGTTTGACACAGTGGCAAAGCGGTTAGTGCTCGTGCTTCAGAGCAAGAAGGTCCCAGGTTTGATCCCCTGCTAGAACCTTACGTTCAATATTACAAAAAAACAATCTGTTTAAATTGTTTAAATCTAATTTTGCCTTGTTTTGTTCAAAGCTCAATAAATCAGGCTAGGAATCAGATCATGTCAAATCCTTCTTGAAGGAAAAAAAAAACAGATACAACTTAGGAACTTTGTCTGCAATGGATAAAACCTTTGTGAGCTTCTTCTCCGTCATCTTATTACTTACTTTGCATCTCTGGAAGTGTTTATTTAATCCCTGCTCTGTAGAAGCTTCGATTGACTGCTTGTGCCCTGGTGTCCCGTCTCTTGGTGGTTCTTTGCATGTTGCTTTGAATCGCAGCACAAATGAAGCCCTGAGGACAATATCAACAAAACAAACAGATGAGCTGAGTCCCAAAGGAGAGGCTGTGACTTTATAGGACAAAGTACTTACTATTGAGTACAGGATCTGGACACGCTCAGCATATTGTGGTAGTTTGGCCACTGAAGTTTCATGATGTTTCTAGTCTGGGGGTTTGTTGACGATGCCGGTCATGGATGGATCCTTAAATAAAGAACAAGCTGGGACAGTTCTTGGTACATGTCCTTATGCCCAGAACCTGCAGTACAAGCTCAAATGTCATGTCATACTATAAACATTATAGAATAAACTGTGGATTAAAATCTATACCTTATTGGGTTTAGCTGTAGTTCAGAGGTGGAGGGGCTGCACTGGTCACCAGGCCTGAGACCCAGGGGACACAAACTAACTGGACCAATCAGATATAAAGCTACAGTAGGGACTGGCTTTTATACACAGGATACATGAAAAATACTTGTGTCTAAAACTAGGGGGAAAAAACAAGGTGAAGATTGTAACTGATGATGCGAGCGCACTTTTTTGTATTGTTGCTTTTTTATGTTTTGTCTTTTTATTTATATTTTTTTGCTAAAGTTCTCAATAATACCCAAAGTGTGCTTGAAGTAATCCATTGGATGCTGTCGTGAAAAATATATATTTTTTAAACAATTTTAAACAGATTTATATATATATATATATATATTTGAGAAGTGGGAAACACCTCCAAAGGTGGTAGAGAATGACCGAGCCAAGATCCTGTGGGACTTCCAGATACAGATGGACAGAATGGTAATGACGAACCAACCGGACATTGTAGTGGTGGACAAAGAGCAGAGGAAAGCCGTGGTGGTTGACATAGCAATACCAAGCGACTTCAACATCAGGAAAAAGGAACACGAGAAACTAGAGAAATACCAGGGGCTCAGAGAAGAGCTAGAGAAGGCCTGGAGAGTGAAGGCATCAGTGGTGCCCGTGGTCGTTGGGGCACTCGGGGCAGTGACCCCCAAACTGGAGGAGTGGCTCCAGCAGATCCCAGGAAATACATGTCGGTCCAGAAAAGTGCAGTTCTAGGAACAGCAAAGATACTGCGCAGAACCCTCAAGCTCCCAGGCCTCTGGTAGAGGACCCGCGCTTGGAGGGGAAAAAAATAAATAAATAAAAACAAAGAGACCGCCCGTGGAGGGTGAGGAAGAGTTTTTTATATATATATATATATATTAACACATCTACTTACATACATAATTTGTGAAAAGATGCTTATCAAACAATGGCCTCTGAGACATTATGAAGGTAGTAGTAGAGAATGATCCAAGCTACTTAGGGCCAGATCTTGTGCCTGATGCTCCACCACTTTTCCAAGTGGTGGAGCTATGTGCTTTGCGCCTTCACCACTTGCGAGAGGGCGTCGCAAGAGGAGGTGACTGCTCTGATGGGAGCACCACTGACATTCATTTCCTTGTTTACATCGCGCTGCATTGTGTTCTTAAGCCTTAGGCTCTCACAGGTCAAACTAAAAACGTTATTAAAACCCATCGTGAGCTAAACAATGTTCATGTCTCGAGAGAAAGAGCTACAGCCGCCGCTGTGGCGCAGACCGACCCACGCTTGGCCTTGAACGCGAAACATAACAAATGCACATGTTCACCCCTCACTCCCCATAAACCCTGTCCCTCCCCCCTCCCGGCTGAGGAGTCGATCTGGTTGGAGGAAAAAAAATGTCTCCACTCCAGTACTTCCCACTTAAATGCGCCAACTCTGGAGTGGCAAGATCACAAAGTGCGCTCCTACTAAGCGCAAAATGTTACGTGTTTTGAGACACAAGATCAGGCCCTTAGTGTTTTTGTGGTCACAATTTAATTAGTATGAAAGATGTTTATAATTTATTTATAGAATTTATCATTTATTTATAGAATATAGTACAAACCTATAGGAATAACAGGAATTTCTAGATGAAAAAAAAGGAACTCTACCTACATTAAGGCTAGTTCAGATGTTAATTTGTGTAATGACTGGATATTTTTCCTGAAATTGTCAATCCTGGATATGTTATAGTGGACTTCTGAATGATGGTTACTTTTTCCTCATCAAATGGGAAGTTTGATATTTTAGAAAATCTTTTAATTAGGTTCTTTGCTTCTTTAGTTGACACTCTGGGATTCTCTAAAAGTAGTAGTATTTTATCCAAATGAAGATTTATTTTATCTTCATATATTTTTTTCTTTATTCTTATCTTAATCCCTTGAATTGTGTCATTTTGCTGTATCGCAGCTGCAAGCGGTTCGATGAAAATAGCAAACAGAAACGGAGAGAGTGGGCAGCCGTGTCTGAGTCCCTGCTGAAGAGTGAAGCTTTGTGAAGTAATGCCATTTACGCTGACTACAGCTCTGGGTGAAGCATATAGTGCCTTTATCCACTTGATGAAAGATTTGCCGAATCCAAACTCATGTAATGTGCGAAACAGAAAAGCCCAATTAACCTTCTCAAAGGCTTTTTCTGTATTTAATGACATGACACTTGTGTTATTTTTCATTTGTTTTAAAATTTTATCTAGCAACACACATTTCTCTTTCTTGTCTGATTCACTTAAATGGCCAGTCTGGTTTTTGTGCAGTATGAATGGAAGGACTGATTCTAATCTGTTTGCCAATGCGTTGGCAATTATTGTTAGGTCTGTGTTCATGAGAAAAAGTGGGTGGTAACTAAATCGGTCTGTTGGCTCCTTGTTTTGTTCTAATATTACCTCTATTGTAGCTGTATTCATTGTGTCTTTTATATTGCCTGTTGCTTCCATTTCTTTGACAACCTTATACAAGAATGGTTTTAAGGTCTTCCATTGATTTTTATAAAATTCAGCTGAAAGTCCATCAGGTCCTGGAGTCCCATTATCCATTTTGAAAAGAGACTGGTATATTTCTGCCTTTGTGAGCGGTGCATCTAAAGATCTAACTTGTTTCTTTGAAAGCTGTGGTAAAGAAATATCCTCAAAGAAAGCATTTATTTCTTTTTGGTCAGCAGTAGTATCTCGAGTAAAAAGGTTTTGATACGATTTTAGGAATATCTGATGTATTTCTGACGGATTTTGAGTTGTTTTATGTATTTTCATAACTGATGGAATTATCTTTTGCTCTTTTTTAAAATGATGACTACTGTCTTTTTCCGTCATGGGTTCCCCATTTAATTTGTTTCAATTTTAGCTTTGATTGCCTGTTTACCATTTTCCCAACTGGTTGCAGATGGGAATTCTATTTCTGGATTCTCCTCCAGAAATGAATGACATGTTTCCTCTATTAGTGAGGTGAACTCAGGTCTCTCCAGAAGTGATGCATCAAAGCGCCATCTTGTAGAGGACCCTGCTGAGGTTGGAAATTGTATTGTTAATGAGACGGGAGCATGGTCACTGAGTTTTTCAAAGTTATATATTGTGTTGTCTGTGATATATTGCATGAGTGAGTTATTTACAAGAAAGTAATCTATTCTGGAAAAAGTGCTGTGCCTTTTTGACTTACAAGTGTATTGTTTAAGAGAAGGATAGATCATTCTCCAACTGTCACAGAGGCCGTATCTTTGCATATTAGTTTTAATTTCTTCTGTCGAATATTGCTGTACACCACTTGTGCGGTCTATTGATGCATTCATGGTGGTATTAAAATCTCCAGCCATTATAATGTTTGTTGAATCTTTTAAATGTGAAAAGATGAGTTTGAAAAAAGCTGGCTTATCTTTATCTTCACATGGTCCATAAATATTCACCAATGTTAGTGGTGTTCCATTAAGCGAGCCTTTAATGAGGAGAAATCTACCTTTGCTATGCCATAATTCCAACGTAACATTAAATTGAATATTTCTTTTAATCAGAGTTGCAACTCCACTTTGTTTACTGTTGTATGATGCATAATATATATCGAATTGTTCTTCATATTTATAATTTGTGAGATCTTCCTCTTCATTTAAATGTGTTTCTTGAACAAATAGAATATCAATTTCGTCCAGATATCTGATAAGATCATTTTCTTTCTTTTTAATACCTGGCACATTCCAAGTTACAATCTTAAGCCTTCTATTGTGAGCTAAAGCCGGGTCTTCAGGTGATCGGATTGGTCCATCAGCCATGCTCTCAGGGATAGAGCGCCTGTGCAGTCTGTAGAGGCAGCTTTAACGTCTGGAAAGAGTTAACAAAACAATAGGCTACTTTTCTCTGTATGATAGTATGATATTAGGTAAATAGTATATTATATAATTTAATGCAAAGAGAAGGTTTAATAGAAATCCAGTTTTTGTGGGCGCTCATAGAATGAAGTGCTGTGGATTCCTTCCTTTTGAATTAACTTGAAAACTTGAAATCTAAAAATGTTGAACTAAAATTGTACTTGTTCGCTTTTCCCAATATTAGAAAAAACATAATCTAAACTGTGTTCCCTTGGACAGATGTCAGTGCCAGGGCTTGTAGTAAAACTCTAATGACAACTGCATCAAGTATGTAAAAAAAGGTAGACAATGATATCCCAGTGACGCATGAATGACAGTGACTAAGCAGAGATGAGAGTCAAAGGTTAAGAGTTATGCAATCGATCGGTTAATTCTGAGTAAATAGTATTGACAATATTTCAAAATGTTTTTTTTTTTTTTAATCACACTCTACGGACATCTCCACAAAAAATAACACCAACAGCCTCCAGATGTTCCAGTCTCGTACTAAGCTAAATTGTGTTTAAGATGGATACGTTGATACAGTATCTAATTCACAGCCTGATTTATTGAGCGTTTGATACACCAGTACTTGGATTTTTTTTTTTTGTAGTTTGTAGTGTAGTTTACTGAAAGACTAAATATCCAAAAAAAATCGCATCTGAATATTTTATTTTATATCATGTGTGAACAGAAATACAAAGAAAATCCCTTAATTGGAAACAAAAAAAAGGCAAAAAAAATTCCTCAGTAAGCTACAAGGTTTTAAATGTACATATCACATTATTTTCATGTTATTATTATTATTATTATTATTATTATTTTGGGCCAATTCACCTGCCTTACATGAATTTCGACTCAAGCTAATAAGAGAAAATAAATCCTTACCTGATTAAAAAGCAGATTTGTTCCCAAGAGAGAAAATTACGATTGGCGTCTTTTCAGAACGTGGACGGTCGCTTGAAAGGTAAAGTAGCACACCTTATTACAGTGCACCTTTTATGTGTAGGCCACGCCCAGTGGAAAATTCTAGATGGATCTTATGTGACCACGCGATGTCACGCGATGTGACTAATCAAATGTCTTGAACATTGTGTGTTGGAATGTGGTTAGTGTGTGACGTGTGTTAGGTGTAGCCGTGCGTACGTGTATTTTGAAGTCCATGGTTGTGCAGTTCATTACCAAAGGCGGCTTTGTTAGCTTGTGACTGTTAATAAAATACTGTACGTAGCAACCACAGAACAAACATTTAGAGTAGTAGACTGTTGAGGGAAAATAACGATAACCTAAGACAACACAGTATTATCATGTCGACTCGCATAGGACTAGAGTCAATTGAAGACCTCGGAGTTTGTAGAATTACCCTAAATTACCCTAAAGGGAATAATTGTATTTTATTGAGAGAGGAAGAGGAAGGAGGAAGTGGAGCTGACCAGTGCAGGACACCACGCTCTGAAACAGGGACAAACCCAGGAGGCGCTGCACCATTTCAGAGGATCAGAGGAGACAGAGGGCAGCCAGCCAGGTTTCTTCTGAGTGCTACAGTTTCCCCGACCGCCAAGGTCATGCGAGTCAGGTTGACACACAGTGGCAGTGCGGCTCAGTCACAGCAGCTCAGGACTGAACACTATTTCGTTGTACAGTTGTACAATGACAATAAAGTACGCACTTACTTAGGCCAAACGCATAACTGCAGGCTCCATGATAAGCTCATGCATGAGGCGCTCAGGCTTTACGAGCACCAGAAATAACAGTCCCGTCCTGGTCCATTTACAGATTTGCAGGTTTGACTTCAACTGAGGTAAGAAACGTTACTGTTTTGTAAGATATTTAGATCAAATCAATTTTAGTGAATATTTTCCAAGATGCAATCAAATGCAGCAAAGTGAATCGAGGGAAGAAGCTAAATAATACAGATAAACTAATGAATGACGTTTGAAGGAGAAAAAAAATACGTGTATACTTTGTATGCATGAACGCAGGCCTAATTGAAATAATAAAATATTTCCACTGGTAGAAATGCTACTAGGAAAAGCCTAAATCGTCTCTTCAATTTCCTGGGCCCAAAGTTAGCGTAGCTAACTCATAAACTATATTGTAAACGGCACATGTCCACTTTTTGTAGTCGTTTCACTGCTTATAAATCCGTGAACAGTCATGCTTATTTTGTGGCCAAGAAAAGCTAACATTAGCAACATTATTTTTGCCATTGTAAATACAGCACCATTACCACTGTTACTACTCAAATGTTTTGTAGGTACAGCACAATTACTGTTATTACTGACACTACTAGTCTGCTACTAATACTACACAACTTCTCTGTAGGTATAAAACTATTAGATCAACTATTTTGGTAACTTCCAAATATGATTATTTTATGGCTTGTTTCAGTGAAGTTTGTACAACATGCACGGACAGTCGGACACTGTTGTTTTGAAAACATCAACTACACTTTTCCCCCACGTATTTAGTAATAATTTCTTACCTTTCAAGCAAAAATAAGCTGCGGGTCTTTTGAGAGATTCTCTCAACATTTTCCGATGTTTAGGCTACTCTGGTGCAGTGTTAATTTCGTCGACTAAAATATTTAGTCTTAATTTTAGTCAAAGTGATATTTTTGACGACTAAAATTGGACTAAAACTAAATTAAAAGTTTTTCATGAGACTAAAACTATGACTAAAATGTCCAGATATTTTAGTCGACTAAAATAAGACTAAATAAAAATGAAAAGGAGAGACTAAAATCATCCAAACTTCTATTGACAGTCTGAAAGAGCCTCAGATCATGTAAATTCACTGCCAAAGGAACAGCTCTGAGCTTTGTTCATGTGGGAGCAGCTCAATGAAGCAGAGGAGCTGATTAAATATGATTATAATGAATATTATAAATGCAAAGTCGACTAAATTTGTCTTAAATTTAGTCGACTAAATTGACTTGCAATTTTAGTCGACTAAAACTAGACTAAAACTGAAGATATTTTTTTGACTAAATCTCGACTAAAATTGAATTACATTTTCGTCAAAAGACTAAGACTAAAACTAAATTAAAATATGTTGTCAAAATTAACACTGCTCTGGTGCTTTGCCTACGCTGATCAGACTCGACTTTTGCCTTTTTTTGTCACACTCGAATAAACTCTTCATTTCTTTTCATTATTTGGGGTCTGGGCTGGAGTTTCGATGGTGCTTGAAGCCGGTCTCCTCTTATTCTCCGCTAAATCCATCCTTCTGAAGTTACCACTCGCTCTGCAGCGTCAGTATAGAGGAGATACAGCTAACGCTACAGCTAATGCTAACGCTAACGCTACAGCTGAGCGTGAACGGGCATTACGCATTACTCTGTTTGCTTGTTCGACCCGAGCATAAACTATTAAAGTGACTTTACAGGCATATAGAGGCAATCAAGGTGAAAAGGCCAGGGCTCATTCTACTCACCAGGGCATTGCTGGAGCATGTATGAGGAAGAAATTTTAAATTTGTATACATTTAATCGTGGTTAAACTTATGTATAGTCCCTTTAAAAATCACCGACATTGCAGATTCGCGCAGTCATAGAAACTCTGAGGACGTCAGTCATTTTTACTTTTGACCTGATGGTGCGTTCCAGGCAACTGGTAACTGATGGGGAATTAAAGAGTTAATTCGGCCCTCACACATTGCCCTTATCACATCGTACTGCTAAATCAGTACAATTGGCCTTCTACATGACTTGTGGTCTAAATACACGTGGCACACTCAGTGCATAGATTCACGTGGCACACTGCCAGTATTAGATGCTTAGTGCCTACGTGTCACCAAGATTACTTAACTCTCTTGATGTGGAAGTATAGACAGGCTTGAATGTTAGGACTGCAATGTCTTGAGTTCATGTCTCCGGGTCCAGCAACGATGGCAAATAAACTTCTCCTGCATAAGACATCCTGACTGCTGCCTATTCTTCATCAATCTCTCGATCATCGTTTGTTAGATCTCTCCAACAGTAACTGGTATCGTTCCCACTTGAAAATTACAACGTACGACCTCTGAACGCTCCAGGTAATTAAACTTATATGTAAACAAAACTGTTAAACAGCTCATACGATGCTAATGTTATATGAACGTTTCTCCAAACCAGATATAATTCAAAACATGCTACAGAAATGACCAAAACTCACAAATAAAGAAAAGTAGATTTATTTAGTTGAAGAAAATGGAATAAGTGGAATGAACAGAGGACAAAGTATGTTTAACTCAATCTCATGGATCCGTTAGCAATGAAAGAGCCCGGTCTTCATCCCGTCCTGACTAATGTGACCCTCCCAGGCTGGTCAGTGAGTGGAGTCTGTCATCCAGTCTGTAGGAGTCTCCACAGCAGCCGAGAGCAGGACGATCCTTAGTGTTAGAGAAAGAGCGTCATACTCAAACGCAAGCAAAACATTCAGTGGCTGAGAGTGGGTGCCTGAGCCCCACAGTCAAGGCTACGACAGAGATAGTGCGACTGTACAGCTTGACCCAGTATGATAAATAGCGATTTAATGTTACCCTCTAACAATAAGAGCGCTCCCCCTGCAGAGCAACAAGCCAAGAGTTATAGCTCTAAAAGATAGATAAATGCAAATTCTAAATAATGGATGAAGGTCTTAATTCATTGATATTGGTTTAAGTTTTTAAGGGGATTGTGGATCTGGAAAACTCAAATTGCACCTCAGTTTTTGTGTTTGTTTAAATGCGCAATAAATCAGGCTTAGAAATACATATTAAAAAATCCCTCTGAAAAACATTTTAAAATATTGTTAAATCCAAGCCTGTAAAGTGTGGAGTATGTAGGAGCGACTAAAGTGGAGAAGTTGTTGCACAAGTGGAATGAAAACCTCATTTGGAGAAAAATGGCCTTTGGAAAAAAAATGGAGTTTTGAATCATCTGGCCTACACACAATCATTTTATATCTAATATGTCAATAGAAATACACAGAAAATCCTGTATCCTGTGTATGTATCCTCTAAAAATATTAAAATAAAACTTGCAAAGAAATGGTCACATTACATCTCCCAGCCCACAAAATCCATTCCCCCGCCTCTGAGCCTGGCAAATATAAGCCCATCTTGAAATTGCCCTTTCACTCCAAAGTTGTGGAAAAGGCGATGGCAGAACAGCAGAATTGCTACATAGTAATGAAATGTTTGACAAATTTTGGGCTTTCATAAGATGCAAGGGGCTTTCATAAGGTACAATGGTCATTGTACCAGAAGGAGGAAATGGGTACTTGATTTACTAATGGGTGTCACAAAGTGCTGTATACTTTAAAGGTCAGATCTAACTAATAATGAAGTATATTGTGGTTGTTACTATTATACTATTGCAGTTGTTATTGCCATTGTTATTGTTGTTGCTGTTGTGTTGTTATCATCACTATTTTAACTTTAAACTTTAAATGTAACAGTCTAGGATTATTACCTAATAATCTGTAGATTATTCTTAGAATCAAACTTAATCGATTCAGACAGCAGTACGGCTATTGATGCTGATGGTAATATAAAGGAATTAAATTCTTAGAAGTAAATCATGCACATATCTATGTACTCCGCATTCAACATAACCCGTAGTACAGGGCAGACAGGTGGGGGTCGGCAGCTCGAGGAAACCCTCTTCTGGCAGCAGACTCCTAAACATTTGTCTCTTTTAATGCATAGTATAGGACACTCAACAAAGGATGGTCCGGTTACTCGGGGGCTGCTCCCCTCTGGCAGCTGGTCCAGTCACAGAGAAAAACAAACAAACAAAAAAAATAAAAATAAATAAATAAACGAATCCCTTGTAATACACATCATTAAGATCATTCTTGTTATTATGAGCATCAATCGGTCTGCGATTAATGTACCTTTCATGAATAAATGTGGAGTATGTTATGTATCAAACATTTTGATACAGAGTAATGTTATATGGGCTGTAATGGTGATGATGAATAACGATAATGCCAACACGGTAATGAATTCGGTATGGGAAACAGAAATAATACAATGGTTGTAGAGTGTGAGATACTGTGAGTGTTGACCTGGTATAATGCAGTATGGCATCTGTTGAAATGTAACCAACTCGGTTGACAGTTGTCTTGTAAGATGGTAAGAAATATGCAGTGTTGTTAGTTATTGTTATTTAAGTTTATGAACAGGGGTGGGAGTCAATAAGCTTGTCTTCTTCCCACTCCTTTTCGAGTTAGAATGTATATTATTATTTTTTCTTTTTTGTTTTTTCTTTTATTGTGTATATATATTTTTCTGTTTTTTCTTGGATTTTGTGCCTTAGCTCGAAATAAAAACTCAAACAAACAACACTCTACTGAGACCTATTTAAAGTAGTGCAATAGGGGATTGCACTACTTTAAATCATTGTGAACCACCTTTGCTCTCTGGGCAAAAATGGGCAGGGCGGAATAAGGTGACTAGGTAGCGGCGGCACTGGAAAACACCTAACATCTTAACTGTGAAGCTAAGGCTACAAACGGGTATGCTGTGTTGTCTTCAAAACAATCCCCAGAATTTGGGTGCGACCAAGTCAGGGCGATGGTTTTTCCTTTATAATACTCTTGTTCGATCCACTTCAGTGCCACTAGTTAAACCAGAAAAGCGTTTTTATCCTATCCACGCTGACTGAAGTGACAGAAACACATGACTACTTCACATGTCATTTTATTAAATAAGCTATGGTCTAGTTAAAAGCAATAAAAAATATATAAATAGGCGTTCATGTGACGTCACAACATTCTAAACAGGCTATAGTTTAAAATTGAGCTGTCAAAATGCAGATTTCTAGTCTTAGTTTATTGCTAATTTCTCTGTAATTCCTGGAAAATTAATTCACGTGAAACAAAAACTGTAACAAATTCCAAAGTCGTCTCTTCTGGCACATATGAACTATGGTCTAATTATTTCCTCATTAGGGCGTGTAAAAGTGGTGACTGACAATATTCAAAAACATGTGTGTGATGTTGGTCAGTAGAAAGGACTTAAGAATGTGGCATAAGAAGAATACGTGAATCCAATCACTATCAAATAATGATCAGGGAAAACATTTGGACATTTTATTTTTTGAAATGTGTTTCAAAAACTGTTTCTCTCCCATAGAGTTGTAGTGACTCCAGCTTCAAATAGAATTCCATAACATGACTGCAAGCTATTGGCATATAGCCTTGGGATTCAGATATTTTAGAGTCCATTTACATCTCCCAGACCACAAAATCCCTGCTTGCTTATGACCAGACGTCTCCAAGACACTATTGTTCCATATCGGCCAACTAGAGCACTCCGCTCTCAAAACTCAGGGCTGCTAGTGATTCCTCGAGTCTCCAAAATCACTAGGAGGAAGAGCCTTAGCTACCAAGCTCCGGTTTTATGGAATAAACTCCCAGCTCACGTTAAAGGAGCAGACACAGTCCCTACATTTAAGACTAGGCTCAAAACGTACCTCTTTGAATTAGCTTATGATCAGGTCAGTTAGGTAAAGCTCTAACCCACAGCCTGAAGTAAAGCTGCCTTAGGAGAAACACTGCTGTGGGAAGTACGGTACACTGAGCGCTATCCTCTTCCTCTTCTTACTGCAAACTTTGTCTTATTATGATACAATATTTATTTTATCTGTAGTCTGTTCATTACTATTCACATTATAGTACCTGTCTAGATCGAACAGAGGAACACTACCTACTGGAATACAAGGACTGGATGTTCTGTGATCTTGGCCCATCTGCTGAAGGCACTCCATCGGCCCTGGGTCTCTATAGCCTGTCCGTCCATGGGAGTGGATCTCTCCTTCTGTTGTTCTCCCCAAGGTTTCTTTTTTCTCCCCCTGGGTTTTTGAGTTCTTCCTTGCCGTGCTGGAGAGTCTAAGGACAGGGGACACCCGCGCCGCTCGTCGCCACCCACTGCTGACGCTTATTTGCCTGGATACTTAATTTGCCCGAACTTTACATTGTCTTATTTACTGCTCTGTTTTATTGCCTTAATGTTCGGTGCAGCCCTATGAGGCAACTCCTGTTGTGATATTGGGCTATACAAAACCATTGATTGACTGATTGGCTCTAAAGGCTGCTCAGCTCTTACAGCACTCACAGAAAACGGGGAGACTCCTGCCGACAGGCCCGCAGAAGCCTGCACAGTGTTGATCGCGTTCTTTATACATCCCTCGTACATTCATATAAACAATACAGTCCTGACACAACAGGACGCACAGGAATGCCTCGCCACCCTTTGACTGTCCCACAAGAGGTCCACCCTCAGGATAAGCGGATCTGTCCCCCAGACAACCCCAGAGAAAACTGTATCGACAGACTGCTGACCTCAAACGACCGCAGTCTTCTAAGTTCACTACTTCTTTACAAGGACATTGAACTGTCTGACCAAACCTGTTTGACAAGATTATATTAGTCAGTGAGGCGTCATTTTAACCAGCTTTGTCCATGGCATGCAAACCACCCATGTGCTATTGTCAGTTTAAACAATGTCAGTATAAAGGTCTTTGTGTTGGAATTATTTTTATTGCAAAGCAAAGCCTACTGTTATTTTTTCCTAAAGGTCATGATCAATCAATCAAACTTCCTTTCTCAAGCGCTTAACAGGCACCACAGTTTGTCAAAAGCACAACCCAGACTAAAACTATGAACTACTATGGTTTATTTCACAAAGTGTCACAATATATAAGCATCACAGGCCATTACGAATAGATGGTCATGTTTGTAAGCCTGGTTTCCTCCAATGTGAGGGGCATTACAATGATCTCCAAAGATGTTTAGGTCCGTAGACTGTGAAGGCCACGGCTCTTGAGGTCGTCCATTGTGAATTTGGAAGTGTCTTTAGGGTCATTACCCATTTGTAGAAGCACTTAGCTTTTTAGCTTCAGCTTTTTCACAGATGGTGTTATGGTTTCATTTAGAATTTGTTGGAAATTAACTGAATCCATTCTTCGTTCAACCCATGAAATGTTTCCCTGTGCCTCTGGCTACAATATAACCCCAAAGCGTGACCTATCCACCCCAGGAATAACATTAATTTTGGATATTAAATTTGGTGTGTTGTGACAGTTTTTTAGAGTCAACTAACTAAAACTAGTTGCAGCAATACACAAACTGTGAGGTACCGTCTGGCAGCTCGCTGGGCCTTTAATCAAACTGCTAGAGAGCGCCGGCTTTCTGCATCACACCTAAGGACATCACAGGCTTGCCCCTTTTAACAAATGGGCTATTGTTTAGACATCACAATAGGCCCAGACGTCTGCCACTCATCTGCATAAACACACCAAACGGTCATGCAGTGACGTCTCATACTGTAACACAATTTCTGTTCCCTGCTGTGTGTCTTTGCCTATATAGCTTGATCAGAAAGTCTGTTCGACAGAGCTTACCATGGACTTCTCTGTGTGTGGATCTCCACATGTGTAATAAATCTCACTCTTGACAAAGACAATAGAGTGGTAAGAAAATCCACGACAGGTGCCCCTCCAAATACACGTTTAGGCATAGTTTAGGCATAACGGACAAGCCTCATGCATTTTGGAGACAAATGAGCAACTGTCTATTTGGAGAAGGGGAGAACCAGAATTTCATGAAGAGAACATCTGCCCAACTGCTCTTTGGGGTTGTTATGCAGCCACTGGATCAGATTTTACAATAAATAGTGATTTGAATATCATAGATGAAATAAAAATCAAACCCTATTTTGATCAAAAATCTATTGTCCCAGCTTTGAATCTGTGGTATTTCAGGCGACTTCTACGTATGTAAGAAAATGCTTTTAGGTGTTGGGTTTGTTGGGTGTTTCCTTTGAGAAGCCTAAAGGACATTCTGAGAATAAATACGATCTCAAATTCTCTGTGAAAGAACAATAAACTATCTTTACAGCTCGCACTAGGACTGCCGAAGTAGCACATAGTCACTGCTCTACATCGGGCACAGATCTGTGGGAGAGGAAAGGCTCTGTTAGATTTTTATGTTTTGTATAATTTCCAAAAATACTGTCCTCTCACCGTAGCTGGGGTTGTACTTGAACGTGGCCAGTGCTGGTTCTGGGAAGAGCAGACAGGATGCTTGTCTCCGGAAGGTCTCCAGCTCAGACGGACCCAGACTCTTGCTCCTCCCTGTTATTATAAGGTGACACATTGGTTAGCTGTTCCCGCCTCAGAGCAAGAATGTCCCGGGTTTGGATCCTGGACCAGATGGGGTCTGTCTGCGCGGCGTTAGCACGATTATGCTATAACACCTAGCGATATTCAAAATGCAAACCAATAGAAGAGAATCGATACTTTTGATACTTGTAACCCAAATGTTAAAACTTAATTTCCAAATAAATAAAAAATCTACTATGTCCTGACATTTTGAGTTCTGCAGCTCCTGTGGGATGAAAGAAAAAAAGGCTGTATAAATGTGACAACAAATTAAGAACAGTAACTCTCATTAAAGAAAAAAATAAATAAAAATGTGGCTAACGTTTCAGTCACTGCCACTGAAATCTGTATCTACTGTATATAATTGTAAATATCGCCTTTGGAGTCAATTTGAAAAGAATTGAAAGTGAAAAGACTTTTCACTGTAATAGTACTTTTAAAAGTACTTTACTGTTGAATACTTTGAAGTGCAATTACATTATTACATTATTATTATTGGTACAGTAAATACAGTACCGTAAATACAGAGTTTAGTTACTGTAAAATTCACAGTACTGTTTATTAGACAGGAAACAGGAACAGTAAAATACTGTAAATATTAGAGTCACTGTACATTTTATAATGATTTGGGTGGGAAACTAATTAATCACGTTCTAGAATATGATGATGTCATAGTCTTAGTTGGAGGACAGGGAAATACAATTCAATGGGGGAGACAGTTTTTCAAAGAAATGTTCAAATGTTTTCCCTGATTATTATTTGGAAGTGATTGGATTCACAAACCTGCCATATTGTTCTCATGGCTGGAAGTGCTTTCATCTGACCAACACAAATATGTTTGAATATTGTCATTACTTTTGAACATCTTTATGAGAATAAAACTGGACCTTAGTTTAAACGTGCTGACAGAGAAGACAATGAAAATGTGACCGTTTTTGTTTCACGTGTCACGCCATATGATGGAATTTTTACCTGCCCACGCCCTAAATTTTACACGTATGATGATGTCACACTCCCATGTGAGGGGAGGAGCCAGTTGTTCCTATTAACTGCACTAAGTAGTAGGCTATTATCTAAAAAGAAAATTCATGAATTCCAAAAATGATCATGAATATCATTGACTGGGTCCATGATTTCTCTGTCAAATACCAAAATCTCCTCAAAAACAAAATAATTTTACTCCACCTGTATAAATATTCTAGGCCTTTAGAACGCTGTTAGAATAGATACGCTAGAATGTTGTGATGTCACGTGAACGCAACCAATAGGTAAACATGTGTCTGCGTATTGATATGTGTTTTCTTCTATAAAATATAGAAATTATTTGGAAGAGTTGTTTGGATTTAAGATGTTATGTGCCAAAAGAAGGTCTTCAAAACCTATAATGGATATAAGACCAGAAATATCCCAGCATATTTATAGATTATAAATTTATAGAAAATAGATGTTACAAAAATGTTGAGTGACGCGTAAATAAAGCTTATCATAATACAATGCATCCTGAAAACACAGAACATATCAATAAAATAAAGTCAAATAATACACAAAACAAAGAAAGAATTGTATTTGTAATGAAATAAATGAGTGTCTGTTGCCGTATGAAGTGGGAACACACACACAGAGGTGGGACCTTTCCCCATGCTGTTGGCCTATATAGATCATGGTTAAGATTGCAATTTAAACAAACCAAGAATTGAATACAGAATAAAAACTTTCCAAAGGCATTGGCCAGTGAGCTTATGACAAGCCCTGCTCACCACTCACCGTACAGGAAGGTCATGTTCTGATTGTCCTAGGAGTCGTAGGAGTGGATCACCAGACACTCGGAGCAGCTCTGGAAGAACGTGTAGACGGTGGAGCTGACTGAAAAGAACAGAGCACTGTTAGCTTATGTTCCTATAGCCCTGGGTTCACACACAGTCACACACACAAGCTTTGAATCAAATAAAGACGATCTCACAGACACTGCAGGTGAAGAGGGGAAAGAATCACATTTAGGAATATCAATGTGAAGCTTTTGCTGAACATTATTGATATAAATATGAGGAGTAAATGTATTTTCAGCAATGAAACCTAAGTAATGGATAGAGCCAGGTTTAAATCTATGGTGTTATATTAGTCACAAAGATTTATTTTAGATTTTGTTTAGTTTTAGATTGAGAGTAAATACTACGCTGACAGAAAAGACAAAAGGAGAGAGGGTTATTGTGCATCCAATTACACAATGGAAATATTTTTTTCACTCAAACTTGGCTGTAAATACTGTTTAAGTGGGGCTAGCCTGCAGTTAGCTTTGCCCATTAGCCTTTTAGCTTCTTCTTCGTGATTCCATTAGTGTGTATTGGATGCTCTGGTCCGGTGGCAATTGTGGTTTTCTGCCCATTAACACTAGTATTACCCCTAGAGGGACTACGAAAAGGATTTATTAAGGTAAACAATACTTAGTACTGCTTTAAGTCCAAGATTGGAAAGTTTGGAGTCTTTAGGAGCTACTAAAGCGGCGATGTTGTTGCAAGAGTGGAATGAAAACCTGATTATGAGAAAAGTTTGTTGTCAATAGTTGACAGTGGACAAAACATAAAATAAGCATTGCAATGTGTCAGTTTCCTCTTTTTTGTTTCACTCTGACATTATTGATGCATTATGGAACTTATTAATGTGAAAAACAAAAACGTTTTGTTTTTTGAGTATTTGACCTAGCGGCTCAGTGGTCAGCGTGGCACCTTTAGCTACCATCACAGTAATCACTGATGCTCCAGGATCCATTGTTTGGAAGGTTTGGTTCACAAAAAGGTCAGTTACACCATACCTGGACGGGGCCTTTCTGTGTGGAGTTTGCATGTTCTCCTCGTGTCTGCGTAGGTTTTTGCTTTGGGTGCTCCGGTTTCCCCTACCACTAAAAACATGTACAATAGGCCAGGATGAAGGATGTGTGTGCATGAACAAATGATGGGGGTCAGAGGGACCGTTGGCGCAGATGTGTGTAGTTGCGACAGCGCCTCTGTCAGTCTTCACCAGGGGAAACTGAAGCTACAAAGGAAGCTTACCGCCACCAGTATAAAAAGTTCCATAATGTACCTTAAAAACTAAGATGTTATGGGAGCTAACTAGCTAAAACACCCAACATTACCCACTGACAAATCCATGTTTTCACCTGCCGTGTATTGCCTTAATCCATTCCATTATGTCGCTGTACATTTTTAAATTAATCCACTTTCCCAACAAACTATGACCAAATCATTTTAGAATTTAAACCCCCAAATGTATGTGAAATTCTCCTATCACTTTATGTATTCTGTCTCTTTCTCTGACAGGGTAATCCAGCTTCTCCTGCACTTTTCAATAGCCCTCATAGATTCTTTCATTAGCTAACATATCAACGGTGCCGTGATGAAGACCATTTGAGGACAGAAAGTCTCCAGACGGGTCCAGGGCTTGAAAGTTGCACATAAATTCAGACCACTTCCTATTACGCAACCAATCCACAGGGACTTACAGGAGATCTGAAGCGCCGAGCTATTCACCAAAGACACTTCGTGGTCAAGGAAGTACCCGCAGTATTTTTCCCTGAACACAGAGAGAAGAGTCATTTAGCTGTGTGCCTCTCGAGCAGGATGAGGCCGAGCATACTTTTGGTCCTTGTGCCGGATCCCTTTGACCATCCTCACCACCCACTCCTCTGCGGTGCTGTTGAGCTTCATCCACTGACTGCTGACACCAAGAGGGTCACTGCTGCCGTGGGCCCATCGATCAAGATCCATGGGCCCAGGACCTGCAAGACGCATCAGGAGGTGTCAGTATGTGTGTGTGTTTTAATTTGAACTTATTTATCCAGTGCTTCTTATTGGTCTAGACCAGGGGTGTCCAAACTTTTTCATGGGGGGCTGCATATTGAAGCGTACACAGGGTGAAGGGCCATAGATTGGTGGTTAATGCCGTGAAACCTTCGACTAGCAGAGGTTTAAATTGTGCCCCACACCTTTATTTATGCTTAAACCTTCATGCTAACTCTGTCTCACAATAACGTGTTAGTTGTTAGGTTAGAATTGTGTAGAATTATTACATTTCTAATAAAAAGACCATCTCTGATTATGTGTACCGATTCCGCAAGAAGGCTGAGGGCCACCAAAAATTGGTCTGAGGGCCGCACTTTGGACACCCTGGTCTAGACGCATGGCATTGCACAGGTGTGTCTTAGGCTGTCTACAATAAAAGGACACTCTCTCATTCTCCTTGAATAACTTACAAAGTATACACTCAACAAAAATCCAAATGTAATATTGTTCACAAACCTGTCTAAACCTGTGGTCGTGAGAATTCCTCCTCTGTCAGAGAATCCATCCCCCCTCCCCGGAGCGACATATCCGGATGCTCATTAGACGCATGAATATTGCACAGGTGCCTTAGGATGTCTACAATAAAAGGACACACTTTCCATTTTTCCTTCTGTGTATGTCTAACTTTGTGTACTCTTGACTCCAGAGTGAATATAGCTTTTCTTCCCTGTGCCTACAGTCGCAAACCCTAGCCCTTAACCTAAGCCTTAGCCTACAGGCTCCCTCTACTGGTTATTGTTGGTAACAGCTGTCAGATCTCGTTACCTTGTTTCTTTTGTCCCTACACTTAACCCTATGTTCACAACCCTATGACCCTAAGCCCAACCCCAACACATAGAGTTGATCAAGTTGTTGATACGGACAATGGACACAGGTGCATTTTATTGATGGCATTTTTGGATGATGTGTCGCCCATTGAGCATGTTTGGGACGCTCTGGATCGGCGTTTACAGTACGGCAGCATATTCCAGTTTCTGCCAATATCCAGCAACTTCACACAGGCAGTGAAGAAGAGGGCCAATTTCCCATAATGCCACAATCAACAACCTGATCAACTCTATGATCAATGTGCTCCACTGCGTGAGGCAAACGGTGGTCACAACAGACACATGACTGTTGTTCTTTTGTTTATTTTGTTTGTTTTTGTTTTTACTATTTTTACACATAAAATGCCTTATCTTCATACACTTCATAAACATTAACCTCTTAACCCCCACCTAAGCACATTTTCTCCAGTTATTATCTAGGTATCCAGGCATTACCCAAATCTAAAAGCTCACCACAATGGCCTAGGTTGTAAAAGTTAATGATTGTTAAAGGTTAAAATGGGGGTTAAGAGGTTAAATGAAATTTGCAATACATGTGTTTTTTCCCCCCTCATAACTATGTCAGTAATGTACAGTGAAAAGCTTCAAAGCCATGTTTCCAAATTGATACCTTATCCAGTTGAGCGTGTTGCAGAGGCTGGACGAGCGCAGTGCAGTTGACGGGGGCAGCAGCCGAGGACGGCAGCAGCAGGACTAAGCCCCACAGTGGGATACAACACCTCAGCTGCATGGTTCTATCACATATTACAGCGGGCAGACCAATACTTATACGTAACTCAGGAAAACTAGGACATTAGTAACTTCTGGGAAAACTTTAGATGGCGCAACTTCTAAATAAACAGTACAGACAGTACAACATGTATTCACCAGCATTGCACACATATTGTCTGTGAGTCAAGAGAAAGACACATTTGGACTATTTTAGCACATGCCACACATGTTACATTTCAAATGGTTTGAAAAGGGAAGGCGTCACATGTCTCCATTCCAAAGCCATTATTATTCAGAGCGATCGCAAAAGTTGGGGGAACAGACAGACTTTTATGGCAGCACGGCGGCTGAGTGGTTATCTCTCTACCTGACTCAGTTAGATTGTCCCAAGTAAGATTCCCGGAATGCAAAGTGTTTGAGGGCTATTATGTCGATTTTTATCCTCCGGTTTGGGGGAGTTATGTTGACAAAACATATCTGAGAATACGTGTTTCTTGTTAGATAAATGATCAATTCATAATGTTTTAGTTTTGGCAACAAACTTCTATTTTTATGTACACAGTTTGATTTTATTTGATTTTTTGTTAGTTTGTCGCATAGTTTGTTGATAGCCACTGCTGCCCTCTAGTGGATAAAGCCATTCACAACAACATCATGGAAATTGATAAATTGTAATCAGAGGCATCTTTCATTCAATTGCTGAGTTTCACGTGACATCACAGCGTTCTAAAGGCCTATAATATTATATAGAGGTAAAATTATTTTGTTTTGAGGAAATGTTTGGTCTTGTACAGAGAGATCATTTATTCACTTGTTATAAAGTGTAACATACTGTGAATGTAATGCATTGTTGCACCTGTAAATATGTAACCAACTTAATTGTTAATTGTTTTGTAAGATAATAAGAACTAAACAGTGTTATTGTTGCAACCACATTATCATTTAAGTGTATGAACAGGGGTGGGAGTCAATAAGCTTGTCTTCTTCCCACTCCTTTTCGAGCTAGAATGTTAATTATTTTTTCTTTTATTATATTTTTTTCTGGCTTTGTGCCTGTGTTGTGTGTTGTGTAGCTCGAAATAAAAAATCAATCAATCAATCAATCAATCATGGACCCAGTGACTGATATTAAAGATCATGTTTGTAATTCATACATTTTCTTTTTAGATACGACTTGTGAAAGTGTAATGCTGTTGATAGGAAAAACTGGCCCCTGCCCCCACTGGGTCCTGTGACATCATCACATTCTAGAACCTGCAACCCAGCGATTGGTTGTTTTCAGGTTAAAAATTGAGGTGGAGGGCAACTGAAAATTTCATGGCGGTAACTGTGGTAACTTTTCATCCACATTAAACAAAAACGGTATCAAAGTTCATAGTCTTCTCTGTCAGCACATATGAACTAATGTCCAATTATTGTCTCTGAAAGGCGTCCAAAAGTGGAGACAAACTCGGAAACATGATCAGACATCAGAATAATATGTCAGGTTTCTGAATCCAATCACTGTCAAATACTGACGAGGAAGAACATTAGTTAATTTTCATTTTGGAGATTTCTTACAAAAACTGTATTACTCCCATAGAGTTGTATTGGCCCCTGCCCTCCACCTTACATTATGACATGACGTGAACGCCACCTATTGGCTCTGAGTTTTTCATCCTATCAGATTCCGGTAACTCCTAAGGAGTACGCTATTGTTATGGACGCTATTCCTCAAGGTGTGCTCATACTATTTCGGGGTGGGGTTCATTCACTTATCGAGAGGCCGATTGCTTCTTTGTCAATTTTTGAGACTGTTGTGGGCAAAATCTGTTTTGCCTCCAGCCCTTCCATGAGTAACAAAAAATTAGAGCTTCACTTCAGAAAGATATTGCTACTGTGCCTTATGTCATTCATTACTGGAGGCAGTTTGTACCTGATATCAAATGGACTACTGTATGGACTTTACCTTCTAAACAGTGGCGGACTGGCACCAAAAAGAGGCCCTGGCAATTTTAGCAGAGAGGCCACATTTGTCTTCAAAAGGCGGCTGCATCTCCGCTTTATTTATTTATTTAGCCTTTTTATATGGTTGTGCGCCACAAGTTGTGATGAGCGGCGAGCGAGCCGCTGATGGTGCTGCCGCTTGCAGCCATTGCGCCAATAGGCGGCCGCTTCCTCGCTTTATTTAGCCTATTTATTTGTTTGTGATGCGGCCACAACAAGTGATGAGACCAGGCGGCCGCAGTGGCACTTGCCCACATTGCCCAATGGCCAGTCCGTCACTGCTTCTAAATATCTGGATACAAACAAATTTCGGGATGTGTGTTTTAAACTTCTCCACAGGTGCTATAAGCAATCTCTACACAAGGACATTGACTGTAGCTGTTCCTTTTGTCATCCACCTATGTTGGAAATGCCCCTTCACTGTAGCCTTTTGGAAACACTTTATTCGTTATATACAAATTAATATCCTCAGTAACTTTTCGCTTTCATATTCTGATGTGCTTTTTGGTTTTTACGATCCCTGTAGCTCTCAACGAAAATAATTTTACGTGATCAATGTTTCATTATTTTTGCAAAATTTCATATTCATATTCATAAATGTAAATGTTCTGGTAAAAAGCCCCTTTTTAAACTCTATGTGCTCGAAATAATACACTGTAAACCCTGACTAGCTATGATAACTCAAATTAAATGGGGAAACCCGCTGCACCATATGGTTGTGGTACATAAGCCTAAACCAATTGAGTTCACTTGGACTCAAATCATTTAGTCAACGGTAGCTCAAATCATTTAGTTTAGTCAGTGATAGCTCAAATCATTTAGTCAGTGATAGCTCAAATCATTTAGTCAACGGTAGCTCAAATCATTTAGTCAGTGATAGCTCAAATCATTTAGTCAACTGTAGCTCAAATCATTTAGTCAACAATAGCATTAAAAGTATAGGTTAATGAACTCAAATGATTCAAGCTTATTATACTCAAACCCATTTTAAAAAGGTTTATTCCCTCAATTAAATTGAGGAAACATACAACACTAAACCATGTGAGAAATGATAACACATACAGGAAGAACATTTTCTATGACAACTTTATTTATGACAACTTTCCACCAACAAAAGGGAACTGTAAAAGATGCAGACAGCAAAACATTGTTTGTATAGTGGTCAAAACAATGTACATGTTTGTGTCCAAGATCTTGTTTCCTGGTCAAACAGACTTGGAGTCATTATATCCACCTTGGTTGTTAAGTTTTCTACTGTTGGAGCTCCAATCTGTATCTGGTTATATTGCATCAGGGAAAACAAAACAAAAACTCTCCTCCATATTTTAAAGCCCATAATCCAACATCCGATTGAAGCGTAGGACAGCTCGGTACCAAAGTTTGTTGAAACAGTAATTCACTCTGTTGTCTGTAGAGGGAGCTTCAGACAGTAATTTAAAACCCTTGTGCTTGAGTTTCAAAATGATAAAATGTAATATATATATAGTCCTGATCAAGTCCCGACCAGTTGAAAGATGGCAAAAAGGAAATCACATTTTGCATGGTTGGATCTTAACGAGGTTCCAAGTAGAACTTTATTATGCAACAAGAAGAAATGGGAGCGAGACAAAACATTAGTAAAGCTTTTAATGAAAACAATTAAACTGGCGGTTTTGCAGCTAATCAAAAGTTTAAGACCACATGCCTTTAACCTCTTGACCCTCACCTGAACCGAGCACATTTTCTCCAGTTCATCGTTACCCAAATCCAAGAAAGTTTCATGAAAAAAAGGGTCAAAATAGCAAACACAAGACAAAGACGATGAAAATTTAAAAAAAGCAAGGGCAAATAAGTGATGAAAAAGCGATGGAAAAAAAAGGTTAAAGTGACGGCAACAACGCAAGCAAAAAGATCAGTTTAGATCAGTTTGTTAGTCTTAGCTTTCAAATCAGATGTTACACTGGCCTACAGTTCTCCAGTTAAGAAGCTTTTAGATTTGGGTAAGGTCGGCCGAACTAGAGAAAATGAGCTTGGTTCAGGTGGAGGTTAAGAGGTTAAAAGGCCAAATCTGTGCAAAAAATGTGTATTCATTGTCATTGAGGTGGGACGCAATAACAGTAATTTTGAATTTCCTTAAAGACCCTGAGAGTTATGGAACATGACGGTGTGAAAACCTGACAGAAAATGACACTGAATCCACACTTGTGCTCAGATTTGACCTGTTAAAAGCATGTGGCCCTAAACCTTCGATCAGCTGCAAAAACATTTCAGTTTAATAGCTGTTTTCAATAAAAGGTTTATTAATATTTTTGTTTTTGTCTCACTTTCATTGTTGTAGCATATTGTTAAGTAAGTTCTACTTGAAACTTTGTTAAGATCCAACCACACCAAACTTTGATCGGGACTGTATCATTACTGTGGTACCAAAATATTGTAGTTCTGTTTCAAAGTCCATGTGCATGATATGTCAACCTTAAACCAGTGAGTCAGTCCATTTGTTGAGGGACATCACAACCTGGTCCTTAAGTGCCATGAACACTTGCTGGGATGAGAAAGGATCCTTATCTTGGACACCAGAGCAACAGTTCCCTCCTCAAACGCCATTTCTTCCTGAAATTGACACACAAAAATACATATGTATTTAGTTTTTCATCCTGCTATAAATATTGTAAACTCTGAAGAAAAAAAACAACAACAACAACAGTGCATCGTTTAGTTATGACTACCAGCTTAGATGTTTTAGGCTACAATAATGCAAATTACACAAATTTAAGTGTGTTAGAGAACAGTGATCTGATCAGAATTACAGCAGGACTGCGGATTGAGACTAAACCTTGACAAAACAAAAAGAAAGATACTAAATCAAACCAGGACTAAAGCTGGTAGCCATACCAGGGTAGGAGTAAAATGTGTCTAAACCTGGATCAGGAATTAAGGACTAACCAAGGACTTAACCAGGCCAAAGCAAAGGCATGGCTAAGTCAGTATCAGGATGAAACTATGACTGAACAGAATTATTTTTCTTATTGAGTAAGAACAAGTCAAAACAACACTGGAGGAATTCCTAAAGACGTACACCATGTCACATACAACTGTCCTCTGCATTTGAACATTCGTCAATGCCGCCGGAGTAACCCAGGTTAAGGTTTGTGACTCACTTTCGGGTCCCCGAGTCTTGACCCACCAGTTGAGAACCACCTACATAGCGTGGAATGATAAAGACATTTACCTGCAATCCTGCACGTGGAGAGTCCAGCCTCGCTGTAGTTTTCTGCAGAGGGATCTTGTGCTTCTACCTGGAGAAATATAGTTAGAAATAATTAAAAGAAATAACATTTTATGAAACTATCACTAAAACTATCACGTTTAGAAATGTCAAAATGTGACTAAAACTAAAAGCGTTTTTGTCCAAAAGACTAAGACTAAAAGGGCTTCCAAAAACAACACTGAGTTACAGCATCGAGACCCACCAACACGCTGATGACAAGCCAAGATCCAAAGAAGTACATGTTTATGATACTCGTATCTCCCACAAAACATTTTGACAAAAAGAAAAAAATATATATTGTGATAATAACACTGAATAAAGTTGAAATAATGATCAAGGCAGCTCTCAAAAAGTTATATTAATAAAAGGTAAAGGTTTACGACTCACTTTGGGTCCTGAGTGTCGATCCACCAGTTGAGAACCACTGATCTAGTGCAGAGGCTTCAATCTCGCTGTAGGGAGCCTCACGTCCTTCTTGCGGAGGGACCTTTTGTTAACAAACAAAACAAGTAATTTTTAAGTCAAAAGCATAACATTTTTTTGAAGAATTAAAAGATCTAATCCTAAGGGCATGGCTATATGACATACAAATGATATCACAACATAAATAAGAAATGGTATGATACCGGTATAAATTACGATATCATTTACACAATTAAAATGCACAACTGCAGCATTTCAGACAAGCAAACACATGGTGAAAACAGTTTGCAGGGCCTCAGGGGTTGTACAGAATATTGCACATGCATTTTCCTGAACTCAAGCAAGCCACTTTTTGAACATCAGACACTTCTGAAACGCGCGTATCTGTGCGCGCCCAAACCAGGAGCCGGAGCCCGCTCTCCTCAACACTCCCCACACCTGGAGGAGCCCTCTCCCCATTACTCCCCACTCGCTCACCGCGGGGCGTTTTCAGAGGAGAACAGAGCGCACTGAGCCACGGTTCATTTCAGCCACAGTAAATCAGTCTGGCTGTCTGTTAGCTTATGGGGATGGCTAGCGTGACGTCACGACATCACTTCCGTGTCCAAGCCGCTGAATCTAATGTAAACACAATGGCAGTAGCTAAGGAACCGGTCACTTTTTTTACGGTGACATCGTATTTTTCGGACACCCCAAAGTCCGTGAAAAAGGGTTTGAACTCCTACAACTCCAACAGAGTTGTAAATGTTAGTGTGCTGGCAGGTGGAAGTCTGAAAGGGAAAGTACAGGCTTCAATGAAAAGTAAAGTTTACGAGGTTGAGGTGAGGTCCTGACTCTGAGTGACTCGTCATCTGGCACAAAATTCTATGACATTGACTATTGTTGCGTTATATAAGCATAAAACAAATTTTTAATCAATCATTAAGCTGTCGCCCTTTACCATAAAAAGATTGTACATTTGTCACGGTTCAAACGTTACAAGTTTTTAGTAGCTACCGTTAGCTCGCTAACATAAGGCTGTCGGCCACCAAGCTAACTTTACTGTACAAGTGTAACGTTAACTATTGTACTTAGCTATGTTAGAATAAGTACCTACGGTTTGTTGACAACTTAAAACTCTGGAAAAGTATTACTCGCCCAATACAGATTAGACATTACCTAACTAGTTGTGGCTCCACCTAGTGCAACACAAAGATAAGAAAAACCTTTATTGATCTCACAATTCACTTGTTACATTCAGCTCTCAAGAAAACACTCAGGGTGTGCAGAATAGACAGGAAACGTGCGAACAATTAAATAGTAAATATAGGAGGTATCTTATACAGTGACTACCAGACTTCAGGGGGCAAAAAGTATAAACAATAAAAAATAAACATACTATAATAAAAAAAAGTTAGCAGTGCAGGCTTACAGTCAGAGTGCACTACAAAGCTTTGCCTCTTAGCATTGTTAAGAGTATTTTGTGAGGGTTAGCAAAGTTGATTTCACTCAGGTACACGTTGAGGGACAGGAAGTGAAGGCAAGTTCTTGCTCTTGTGCCATCGGGAGGTCCAAATGCCACCATGTTGCAGCCCTCCTCATTTGGGCTGAGAAGAACTTCACCCGCACGGATGTCGAGTGTATGTGGAAGAGGCCCACGACACCCAAAACAGAGGAAATCACGGCCAAGAAAGTGTCTGTGATTGCACCTTCCACATCACAAGGTTAGTTCTTCGAGTAACTTGGAAATATGTGTCATGCTTTCTGTTTTGTTATCATTGGAAAAACAATGACCATATGTTTTCTTTCCATACTAAAATCTAAGCCTGGGTTAGATAGCAGTTACCATCATACCCTTTATGCTATTTTTTCAGCTGGAATTAAACGCCCTGTCACCCCGGAGGACATAGAATGGGCATCGTCATCTCTGGCACAGCTTGACCGTTTTACAGGTCTGGGTTGGATATTAGCTCCAGAACCTCCTGCACTGCCTCAGGTTTGACTTGTGTTTTGTGTTTTGTTGTTTCATGTCCTGCTTTATCAGAAACTTCACATGTACACAACATTAAATCAGTTACAAAGATTGACGATATCCCTAGTAAGATGGTAAATTTAGTTTGACATATCCACAGATTTAAACCATTGCAAATCAGACATAAACCTGTTCAGACTTTAATTTAACTTTATTTATACCGCGCATTTCGTACACAAGGCAACTCAATATATGTATGTCTGTGAACAATGTTGACATGAAGGGATCTAATTGTTGTTATTCTGATTCAATGATATTGTTGGGACAGACTTTTGACCCCTGCCATCACATCAAAACTTTTGATGGATATTGGCCAACTCCGGGTATTGTGAGGACAAAGCTCAACATCTCCTTTCATCCCTTGCTGTGAGCCCACAACAAAGGAAGCCATCGAGAGAGCCACAGTTGGGCAAACTAAGAATGACTTATGGTAATAATACATACAAGGATCGATTGATTTCATGTGTACTAAAAGTCATTAGTGACTAGCTCTTTCTTGAATTGTTTTTTAAGTGCTGTGAGGTTAACTGTTGTGTGTTTCTTTATAACAGGATGGCATATCGCAAGAAGAGAGTTACAGCCAGCAACTTTGGTCTTGTGTTCGCGGCAGTGAAGAGGAACTCTTACCCTCCTTCATTATTCAAAACGCTGCTTGGTCATTACAACTTCAAGCAAGGAGCTCATGTAAGTGATGGACACAAAGTTCTTTTAACCCTTGGGTACTGTAATAAAACATATCCTTTAGTCCCTTTTTTTTTTTTTTTTTTAAAGGTACAACTTTAGCTGCTGTAAAAAACATAATATATACAGTTTTTTACTCAGATCTCTTCATCAATCTTGGCCCCGATAAAAACACAAAATTGCAGATTTTTAATATAAAAAATGGTGTATGGGTGGATATTTGTTATATGCTATCACACTCTTGGATCTTCCAAAGACTTGTGAAAACATCTGCTTTGGCACATTACTTTTTCTGCAGCATCAGATTTTAAGTAATACTCCCCAGCGACTCCCATTATAACCACAATTTTTCATTCAACCATGACACTGCAGTGAAATCACATATGAAATAGGCATTCAGAAGGTTAAAATCCATTATTTAAAAACACAAAAATAATTGTTTTGATCAGGTCTGAGCTTGATGAATAGTGTTTGGGAAAAAAGGTTGATCAAATTTTTTTATCAGATGTTTTTTCAGCTGTAATGGTTGTGGCTTTTAAACAGCCGAATTTGCCCACAGTGTATTTTAGACCGTTTACATTTTTTATTTTTATCACATATTCAAAATGTATGTACAATTAAGTTTCTTCACCAAAAATGTTTTATTCTCAAATACAGTGAAGGTTATTGTCAATTAGTTCTACATATCACCCTTTTGTGGCAGAAAAAACCCACATAGAGACCCAAGGGTAATTTTTAAGTCAAACAAGTGTAAACAAAAATTGTACTAGAAGGGTTGGGCTGATATTTCTTTCCTTCTCTCCCTTTATAAAGCACCTTGTGATGCCATTGTGTATGAAATTCCCTTTCAACCCCCAGGCTTGTGATTGGGGAATCGTTCATGAGCCAAAGGCTAAAGAAGAGTACATGAAGCGCACTGGTGTGACCATCCAGGAGAGCGGAGTGTTTCTCTCTGACAGTGGCCTGCTTGGTGGCTCTCCAGATGGGACAGTATCTGCTGACTGCATCATTGAGGTGAAATGTCCTTATGCAGCCAGAAAGAAGACCATAATTCAGGCAGCAGAGGCAAAGGACTTTTATCTCAAACTGGATGAAGTTACTGGCCTACTGAAAATGAAGCCGACTCACAACTACTGGCATCAAATTCAGGGCAACCTGTACCTGACAGGAGCTGGCACATGTCACCTGGTGGTATGGACTCCGCTGGATGTTGTAATTCTGTTCATCCATAAAGATCCAGCTTGGGCAAACAACATTAGTGTTTTAGAAATATTTTATAAGGACATTTTCCTGCCCCATATTCTCTCCGATATTAAATGATTAACCCTGCATTTGTTTACATGTTCTAAATAGGGATGTCAGGATTCAAATTTTTGAGTCACGAATATTATGAGGAAAAATGTTGCGATTTCTTTACAATTATTCATGAATAGCGAAATTTAGAAGAAAGAATTCTCAACCTTTACAGTTCTGTGTAAATGTTCACAAAAGAGGACATTTTACGTATATATTTATTTAAGGGTTGTTTTAATTGATAGCCTATTGAAGGTTCAGCCTTTATTTTTATCTTCATGCTTTTGTCATTATATAAAAAAGTAGTATAATAAAAAGTAAACTTATAAATAGGCAGTAGAATATCATTATTATTATTATTATTATTAGCAATACCTATACCTACCTAGCTAGCTATAAGAAAGCAGATTTATGTGGATGTTTTGAAAGATCTATGTCTTTCCATGTGCTTACACTGTTCATGTCCATTTTTACGTGACAAATGCGGCTGCACATGATCCTTTTTTTTTAACTCTTCCTTTGGCAGCTATGAAAATAAGATTTGCACATTTGACTTATGAACCTGCCGTTGACTTCATGCGTTTGAGCGGATTTAACGCTGAGACGATTTACCTTGGGCCCTAAAACTATTACGATTAACCTACTGTGAGCTTTTATAACCGCGGTTATTGTAAAATCAGTTAATCTTGACATTCCTAGTTCTAAAGCAGGATATTCAGTTTGAATGTTGTAGCCTCTCCCAATTTGTATATATCAATATCTGTGCATTTGTACCAGTTAAACTGATGTTTGTGTGTTTGTTGTTATTTATTCTAAAAAGAAAAAGAAAAGCAGTAACATGCAGTTCAAATAAATTGAGTGGGAGCAACATAATCAGTGTGAAGACTTTTTATTGTCTTGTTCAGCTTCAGTTGCATCCAGGCTGTCAAATGGATATCTAAGTACTTCTCAAAATTATTCATTCAGCTTATGGAGGATCAAACACAGTTGTGTTGATAATATGTATAACATAAACCTTTAAAAAAATATAACATTTGAGTTTAGGAAAATTGATTAGCAAGTAAAAAACAACATTGATACAGTTCATATGGAATACAGTTAAAGAAAAATTCAATGCTGATGATGGCATTGTGGCAAACAGTGAGAGGAAATTCATGCTATTTCACAGAGAATGGGTGTCTGTAAATTTGTGAGAGAAACACACACTTTCAGTATCTTGTTTGCATGCTTTTTATACTGGTATGGAATGTATGACAAAATGTGAAATGTTTTCAGGCGCTGAATGGAACGCTCCACATGAACTCTTGCACTGGCAATAAGTCTGTTGTGGTTGATTTCCTCCGTTGTGAACTGTCCGTTGACAAGGAATGTTGGGATGTTCAGTGAAACACCTGCAGGTAAAATGTCACGAATAGTGAAGCCCTTGTCAGCCATCACCATGTCACCTGCTTCTAGTTGTTGAAGTACTCCGCAGTCTGCCGTTATTGCTTTGTCCGATGTGCTTCCACCATACAGGTCACTGGCGAAGGTAATGAATCCATTAGGTGCCACACCAATCAGAGCCTTAAGCGTGGTACCTCCTTTGTAATGACTGTACAGATGACTTTGGGTGTCCAGACTTTCTGTGTTGGACACAGCTACTTCAGTACAGTCGAGCACAATCCGACAATTGGGAAATGGCTGGAAGCAATGTGGCAGGGAGGTTTGGTTCTTGAATCTGGAAGGAATTTTGTTTTCCATCATGCCGACATACAAAATGTCATACAGGGCACTGGAGATGGTGATAAAGATGTTGGTGACTGTGGCCCGGCAGCAGTTAAACCTCACAGAAAGGTCAACAAGACCACAATTCAGTCGAAGTTTCATCAAAGTCAAGAGCAGCTGATCGATTAAGGGCATTTTTTGGACGTTCCAATCAAAGTGATACTGGAGATCAAATTTGGAAAGAAGGGTCTCCAAAAATAAGACTGTGGCAGCATCTGGCAAGCCAGTGTAATAGTTGACTATGTCTGGGTGGGAGGATATTTGACTAAATGAAAATGTTTGTTTTGTTTCTCCAATTCTTTCTTCAGTTTGTCATTTCTTTTCTGAGCATCTCATTCTCAATTTCGAGCACCAAAACACTTGAACTACTTGGGGTCTTCTGAGCAGTGCCAAGGTGACTTGGGCCTGGTTCAGCTCCTCCTTCGTCCTCTACAGTCGCCAGGAGCATTTTCTTTTGCCGTTTGGTCGGCTGGCTGATGTGAGGAAAAGCCTTTCCCTCATTCCAGGCAAACCGTGTGGGCCCCGCTGCTTTGCCATGTGGAAAATGCCATCCACAGACCCTTGAGTTGTAGTTAGGGGTGAAATCTTTACGCCTGGATAAAAGAAAAGAACATTACATAAAGAACTCTGTGGCGATAAACAAAAAGAAGTAGGTTCTGCCAGTGCAGAACCCTTATCCCTCTCACCCCCGTTCCACAAAAGCAACACAATTTGGCAACTGTATATACATAAATAGTGACTTTTATATTGTTAATGGCTTCATTCTCCAAAATGTAAATGTAAATACTGACTTTATTCTTGTAAATTGTCACGTAAATCTAAAAAAAAGGACTTGTAAACGACTTAATCTTGTAAAATATTACGTATATCTCGTAATTAATCTCGTTCATTCTCGTAAAATGTTTGTTTTTTGTAAATGAGTTTAATATCTCACAATATGACTTTTCATAAATAACTAGCTGGTTGATTCTCATAAATAACGACTTTAAACTCAGTCACATTAAACTAGTAAATGGCAATTTTATTCTCGTAAATAATTACTTTAATCTCGATTATTTTATGTGGCCCCACTCCATCGTAACAGCAACAGGTAACGTTATCTCGGCTAACGTTTAGCGCAAATACTGGCGCTAGCCCGCACTTAAATGTATTTTTCATGGTTAGATATCCAGCTTACCGTATCAGTTTAAGCCATCTCCTCTTCTCGTTTTCGTCCAAAGGAAAGCGGTAGTAACTTATCGTTTTATTGATATCATTTCTGTTGTTACAACTTGGGACACAGCACTGCACCATTCTAGCCCAATTCGGTTTGGACACGGAAGTGACGTATTCGGCTACGATGACGTAGGCACTAGCCATCCCTATAGCTTAGCTTATAGATGCTCTCACTTGTTTCACGCGGTATTGTCCAACATGAAGGCTTCAATCATCGCCTTATAACCCGGCCTGACTTTGTTGTGATTCGTTAGCGCACGGTTGACTTTATGAATCTTAGCAGCTAAAGTGTTGTAATGTAGGACAAGGCCTTACCTCACTGATGTGGCTGCCCTCTCGGCGGTGTCTGGAGCGGATCACCGGTGTACAGCGCAGGCCGAGAGCGAGTGCGGGACACAGCCTGGAGCAGAGACGGACAAGTCAGCATAGAAATAAAAAGAATGGCGCTGCGGCTGCAACTCAACTTAAAATGCCGCCGACAGCGGTTTTTCTCCACTGTGTTTGAAAAATTAAAAGTTCAAGGCGCAATTGTTTTCTTGCTAAGTCTCATTTAACAACCATTACATGTAGCCTACTGTATAAATAAAATATGAAAAGCTGAGCGCAAACCGGTGGTAAACTAATTAGCATACAGGAGCAGTGCTTCAACCTCGTTTAATCTTAAAGTTAGCTAAAAAAAAATTCTTAAAGTTAGCTTTATGGAATTTTGAACATGCACTATCGGTACATAATAATGATAATATTTTACCGTCCAGTCGTATCCAATGAAGTCTTAGCAAAGGAGCGAGTCTGTGAGATGGTAGAAGCATCATGGCTGCAGCTCCAGCTCAAACCGAAATTTTCAAAAAGTCCAGGGGCGGGGCGTGGGAGGAGCTCCGGTGAACTCGGCCTTGATTGGACTTCCAGTGGTGCAGTCTGCATACGTTTTTGCGCAATACAATTCCATTTACTACTTTATTCATTTGTTTAATCATAACTATCGAACAAATCATGCCACAATAATGCATATATATCATTGAACAGACATCGACGTCCGAACATACTTGGGATAAACATCGTTATATACTAGAATTTATCATAATACTCCACATGAAGTGGTAGTTGAGTGGTTATGGGTGTGGGCTATAACCAGTGGTACGAAGGTAACAGGATCGATTCCCACTCGGGAATTTTTTCTCTCTCAACAACGTTGGACCAAAATGTGACGCTTGTTATATTACTCATGTTTTTTATTATGTATTTCAAGAAGGCTATAATTATGAACTAAAAATAATGCACTACTATAAAATCATATTGAACTAGATTGAATTTTATAATTTTATAAACTGACTGCAGGACTGGGAATTATTTATGCCTCTGAAAACGTATCTGCGTCCTGATTTTCTGTCATAATAATCACTAAAAGGATGATGCTTTGCAAGATAAGATTGTGGTTGAGTGGATAGACACTCAGACTGGAGTGCAGTAGATGGTGGGTTCAAGACTGATCAGAGTAGTTTTTATTTTTTTCATCTATTCCTTTTTTATTCTACTCACTTTGGACAATGGAGAATTAAAGTGATATTATAAATAATAAAATGATAAATGTTGTCTATTTTGAGTATTTTCCCTAATGTTGCCCATAAATAATACTGACAATAATAGGCTACTTGACAATAATACTAATATCATGATATCTAACAAAACAAGTTTTATGTTTTCTTTAAAAAAAGAACAAAAAATTCAAAAAACAATAACATTTTCTGATTGGTTAATAATGCGATTTTAAGAAAAAAGTAAGCATAGCTTAAACGGTTCGGTCAGTATAACTTGAAGTGTAACAAGATGCATCAGAACTCAAAGCAATTGAGCTATCACGCCACATTTTTAGATTTGGGTCTCCATGACCTAGTTAAAAAGGGTTACTATAACTCTGGAGCACATTTGAGCCAAGATAGCTTAGTAGGTTTGAAAAGATGGGTGGTTGGGATTTACAGTGTACAATACAAAGAATCAATACATTCCTCTTCAAACCCCAAAGCTATTAAGACTCTTGATGCTTTAACCTTTTTTAAGTGCTGCTGTTAAGAGCTACCTCTGCTATTTTTTTATGGTATTTGTTTTTTTACCCCTGACATAAGTGTTTGTAATGATATCATTACTGTTCAATAAAAAAAAAATAAAAAAATTTAAAAATTAAAAATAAAATAAATAAAAAAACTATCGGCTGTAACTTAAGTATGTAATTTGCAAAAGCAGACCTACTCTACTATTCAATCATTGGTGAATAAATGGTGTTTGCTTATTGTGTCATTTGTGACCAATGTTTTTTTTTTTTTTTTGCCTATTCATTGAGGCCATTTTATATTTCATATGATGTTTTTGTTTTGTTTAAATTGTTGTTATGAATTTAATTAATTCATCAAATTAATCAAAACATATTAAATTACATTTTGGCGGCGATAGTAAACAATAGTGTGCCAAACCTTTTTTCCTTTTTATCTTTAATAGACTAGTATTGAATTTGGAGTATGAAAGATAGAACGCAGAATATACTGTATGTAATAATTTAATCATTGTGAGTACATTTTCAGATGGAATGTAGATTTCATTTGAAGTTTATAAACATAACCGATATTCCCCTATTTATATAAAGACCTTAAAACTACGCTGAGATATGAAATGTGTATCTGAACAAGTAGTGTGTTTAAATTATTTTATTTTGGGGAGAAAAAATCTTTCTTTCCTGTTACATCATGACCTTCACATGCCCATCGCGTGCATGTGCCTTTTGCTCGCGCACGTCCAGAAGTACACACATTATGTCTTCACTTTTACCAATATTTCTGCACCAAGTAAGTATTTTCTTACTTATCAAAATACACACAATAAAATTAAGCTTTTATCACAAAAACACCGACTAAAATATTGTTAATGTGAATTATTCAACTCAGGCACGCCGTGGCCAGCCCTCCCCGGGGTCCTTGAGCGGTGCATGGTGCAACATGTGTTGGATAATTCGAGAAACGCAGTTCCTTCACATCTGCAGGCTCTTTCCCCGACCGTAACTGGACCTCTGCCGCGACCAAACTCTCTGCTTTCGGGCCACGTTTTGACAGCCTTCTGCTTTACAACCGCTGTCCAACTTCCCAAAGATTTCCTGCAAATCTTCCGTTCGTGTTAGTGACTTTTGATTTTTTTGGGGCTAATCTCTCTCCTGACAAAATGTTGAGCGCAGCCAGGAACATGTCAAGGACTCTCCCCACGGTCACCTCCGTCAGAAGCGTGTCCTCGCTCGTCAAGAAGGTTAGGCTTTCTCATTTATAAACCTCTGGCTTGATCTGATCGTTTTGCAAAAACGAGATCGTCTTTTTTCACCAGTTTACCGGTTAGCTTAGCACGCTACCTGTTAGCCAAGGCCAGTTACATGATTGTCACCAGTGCTAAAGCTAGTCGCATCTTGTGACTTACGTGATCACTTCTTAAAGTAGTTGAAATGGAACAAGTTGAGGGCTTTGGGTGGACAGGTGGAATTAAAAAATAAATAAATGAAATTAAAACAATCCTTACAAATGATGCATTCTCTCGGTCCAGCAAACAATTTAATCTGCTGATATAATCCTTAAAATACCCACATGGAGAGAGTGTTGTCTTTATTGTGAAACTGTTCGTGGCTGGATAGAAACATTGACATTTGCGTTAAAACTGGTGTAATAGTTAGTGTGTTAGGAACATGGCTTGTTGGTTTCAAAGCCTATGATCACCAGGTAAAGTTAAAACTGGCGTATTCTACTGTCAGACTGTGGTGTTCTATGAATGAATGACGTCCTGTCACCTGTGGGACGCGGGTTCAGGGAGATTTGGGATGAAGCAGTGGTCCTCAATGACCTTCAGTGGCTGTCCCCGCCCCCTCGTGCTGCAATGTTGCACATGTGGGACAAGTCACAATGGACAGCTAACTAGATAACACGAGGGAGAAGATGTGTATTGAGTAATTTCATTGTAGCGGATTTAAGCCAGTCCTATTCAATGGTTTCAGGCCACTGTTATTTTTACCTCTCAATATTGTGGCTACTGTCCACTACAGACCCCATATTGCACTCAAAACTACTGTTTCAAACTACAATGTAATGTAGTCTACTTCTTCGAGACATTTTCTTGGTTCCAGCATCTTGAGAATCCACCTGGAACACTGAACAATGTGAGCGATGTAATTTTTGCCTCTGGACAAGGTAAAGCTAAGCCTAGTCCACACTGTTGTATTTCTGAGTGATTTAATTTGCAGTTAACACTGCCACTTGTATTTAACGAAGCAACAATGTAAGACCCTAACATTGGATTATTGCTGCATGTCCAGCAACATTATGTTATTAAAGAGTGAGGTCAGCTGACTCACTGAATGGCCAGCTTAATCCATCATTTACTTTTCTTTTCTAATGGCCTGTGGATATTCCAAGATGCCAGGATTCATTGGGCTCACATCACTGCAAAAAATAGTCTTCAAATAAGTACAGTTTTCTTGAAATAAGTACTTTTGTCCTCAATTAGAGACTGGAGTCTTAATGTTAAAACATCTGTCCATGTGGCAAGATATTAACACTAAGTTAAAAGAAATCGCTACACCCAAAACTAGACAAATATCTCAATTTACTTGAAATAAAACTGTTGAAGTTGTTTTATCTTAATTAAGTGTAAATATCTTGCCCTGTGGACAGAGTTCTTGAGATCAGACTCTCAAATTAAAGACAAATTCACTTTTTTCAAGAAACTTTAACTTGTTTTAAGATGACCTTTTGCAATGTAAGAGAGTGGTTCAGGGATGATGAGACCTCATCCTCACACATGGATTGGCCGCCATGGAGTCCAGATCTTGTGCTGGAGAAGGCTTTAAGCTGTAGTCGCACTCTCCCATCATCAAAATAACATTATGGTGAAAAATGAAAGTAACACTAGATCTTTTCACATGACTGAAGTGTATTAAAACAATGCTACAGTGAATGTGCGCTGTAATCAAAGCTTAAAGGTGCTCCAACCTTTTAGAGAGTGATTATCATTATTGTTTTTTTTTTAATTCATGCTGATGTGTTTTGCAGGCGTGTTGGAATGGCTTCCACCCAGATGTTGCCAGAGTCCTGTCCAGAAGAGACTATGCGTGAGTATTGTCATACTTTAGAGATTATAAACATTTGAGATGGTAAAGAAATCCAAATGACTTCTGGGACAATGTTCATGTAAGTAAATAATATATTACAAGATCAGGCATATTGACCAACGCAGCAGCAGCTGTTGTAACAGTTGGTTTAAGGCCGTCTATAGAAGACCTCCTGAAAACAATATTGAAGATAATAAATAAAATAAACAGCCTTCCTTCTGTTCAAGTAATTAAACGATGCCTGGACACCAGCACCACAATGATTGAACCAGTGCTTTGTTAATCATTATCCAGAACTACAAAGCAGACTAAAATTGAAATGGGATATTGTGTCTAAATGTGGGCAGCTCTAGTAACAAGCACTTGAATAGAATATTCATATAGAAAATGTTTTGTGAATAAGATCAGTTTGTTGTTAGAGCAGCAACCAGTGTTTGTTTTGTTATTTTTTTGCTTCCTAAAATGAGACTAAACCTAAACTAGTCTAAACTTTAGTTGTTTCGGAGACTAAAGTATGATTAAAATGTCCAAATATTTTCCTTGATTGAAACATGAGTAAATAAAAATGAAGAGACTAAAATCATCCAATGACCGTTTGAAAGAGAATTCTGTCAAAGGAACAGGTCTGTGCTTTGTCCACTTGGGAGAACAAACATGAAGCTGAGCAGCTCGATATAAATATGATCATAATAAATGAGAGAGGCTATTTTTTTACTGCACGGCGCATGCTACGATGAACGACCTCAGAGTCGGGTCTGTGGGATTTTGCTCTGACCATAAAACAGAAGTGTCTTTAGTTTAGTTTATTTGTTTGTTTGAGCAGTTAACCTGCTCAAAGGGAGTGGGCTGAAGCCAAAGGCTTATAAGCGCCCACCCCAAAAATAAAAACAGTAACATTACATTTAACATTTACAAGGTAGCAAATCATAAACAAAGGAACATAGGGCAAAGTAACAATAAATAATGAAGAATAAAAAAACAAAAACAACAGCAAAATAAAGAAACAACAAAAGAATGTGCTACTTTTATGTTATAAAGGTGCATTAATACATATTATATTCTGAGATCTTGCTACTTCCCAGTTGTCATTACCATCCTCAATATAATTTAATTTGGGTTTAATTATCATTATTATTATATTTGTTTAATTGAGTTATAATTAAACTTTTAATCCGTTCGCTCTGAAACAGCCTTCTCCATCTAAACTTTGGACCAAACTCCTCCAAACTTTCCCTCAAAGCCTCCATGTTGGTCTGTCTAACGTTGACATGACAACGGGGCTGTACTTCCGGTTCACGTCTATAACGTCGCAGTTTTCTCTTTAAACTTTTTAAGTGGATAAAAAAAAAAAACTTTGGTCAGAGTAATGCTTTGATAGCATAATATTACTATAGCCTAAATGTGGACAAAAATATACTGATAAAAATACATTTTAAATCAATGTTGCCCTTTTTTAGATTACGCTGGTTAAAAACTTTCCAAACTCCAACATATAGATTCGCACGGGACTAAAATCACCTATGGACCTCGGGAGTTTGCAGAATCTTGCTAATGATAGAAATCGGGGGAATTTTACCTTCCTAATCACCGAAAAGGCAGATTCACATGAGCAGAAACTCAGAGGACGTCAGTAATATTTACTGAGGTCCTCAGGTAATTCTTATTCCATTTCTTAAAACTAGAAACTAATATATTTAGTTATTTGACTAAATCTTAATACAAGCAAAATAATATAATTATGTATTTCACCAGAGTGATTCACTCAAACACAAATGTTCACTCTTCTACATAAAATAGATGTAATTTCGACACAGTGATGGTTTGCTGTCTGACTTCTCTGCATAGTTTTTCTTAATTGTGTTTCTAAATCTATGAATAAACTCTGTGTGGTTTGTGTGTGTGCAGGTCGGAGGCCGTCAGAGGGGCCGTCATCGGCATCGACTTGGGCACCACCAACTCCTGTGTGGCCGTCATGGAAGGCAAACAGGCCAAGGTCAGCAAAGGAGAGATGCTAGAGTGTGGTCAGGAGTATTCACACAAGTTTCAGTGCTGATGGTTATGTTCCCTGTGTGTGACGGCAGGTGCTGGAGAACGCAGAGGGCGCCCGCACCACCCCCTCCGTGGTGGCCTTCACAGCCGAAGGCGAGCGCCTGGTGGGGATGCCCGCTAAACGCCAGGCCGTCACCAACCCCCAGAACACGCTGTACGCCACCAAGAGGCTGATCGGCCGGCGCTATGACGACGCCGAGGTGCAGAAGGACCTGTGAGTGGAGCGCCGCCTGATTTAATACATGGATATAAAATAAAGAGTTAAATCAATGTGCACCTAGCTGCTTTAGAAGGTCACTAATCCAGTATCGAAGAGTTCACACTTCACTGTGCTTAAAGTGGCTGCATTTTTAAACTCGTCGTAGAGTGAAATCAGTTTTGCACCTTGTATAAGTATACTGTGGGGAGAAAAAGAGACATGAACCATTTATGTCAGGGCTCGAAATTAACTTTTGTTCTTGGTAGCGCTTGTGCTCCTAATTCTGAAATTTAGGAGCACAGTCAAAAATGTAGGAGCCCAACCAAAAAAACAGGGAAGCTTTTAACAGGGATAAAGGGAATTTAATCATATCACATGCCACTTCCAGCCTTCTGTTGCATTTTAGATGTGTTATTTTAGCTGTTTGCAATGATTCAGCAATCTACCAAACTCATTAGGCTTAATTTTAACATTATAAATGGGACACCAGATTTTGTGCCTCCCAATCGCCCCCAACCCCCGTCTTGCTCCGCCCCTGCTTCACCGCACTTCATCGTCTCCTCTCTCTGCACCTTCACTCTCCTCACTCTGTGCTGCAGGAGAAAGCTCCATAGGTCGCGCTACACGCGGCAAACTCTCTTGCCAGAACCTTAGAAGACGTGTTAAACATTGCGTTTGTGACTTTACGTTTTGTATTTTGCGAGAGCGGCGATGATTGCGTTCAGCGCTGCACGAGGTGACGAGCGGCATGGATTGAAGTTTGCGCTGCTTCTCCTCCTGACATCGATTCGAGCGACATTTGGGAGATTCCCCCAGTCCCAATGAGTTTATGAATGACACATATACTCCTGGTTTTCTTATAAAGAGACTACAGTTGCGTAAATACATTGGCTCATTCAATGAAAGCGGGCAGAGGAATGAGAGCGACGCGCAGACACTTATACGCAGAGAACACGGACTGGGCTCGTGCAGGACGGCCCAGCGCGTGTGACTGGGAGGAATGACAGCGGTGCTGAGCCACAACAGAGGCCAGATCGTAGTTTACGATATGCTCTCAAACCATTTTAGAACAGAAGGTTTGCTGTTGCTAACAGGCAGCGTTTGTGAAAACAATGACACAAGCCTTTTTAAGGTAGCACGAGAAGGTTTTCTTTTAAGGTGGACTGGAGCATTTGTTTGCAGTCGCAAACATGCGAGTGATTCAATTTTTAGATCGCAAAGGCATAATTTTGGGAGCGTATGCGACCAAAATGGTCACAATTTCGAGCCCTGTATGTAAACAATCTGATCAAATACGCGCAATCTGATATTTCAGTCATAAAACAATAAGTGAAGAACATAAAGGTCACTTTGAAGCAGCGGTGGTGTGGCTTGTCCTTTTACTAAAATTACATTTCGGTCTGGTTAAATTATTTGGAAGGCACAATTCTGTTTTTTCGGTACAATATGAACATTGAAAATAAACTTGCAAAATGTCAGTGCTCAATAACAGCAGCAGATGTATCAGACGCAGCTAAAGTGATTTAAGAGGGTTAATAAAAAGGTATCATTTGCTTCAGGATTTCTCTGTATGAATGTTGATCTGAAATTGTATTAATGGTCTTCATTCCTGATGTGACAAACAGGAAGAATGTGCCGTACAAAATCGTACGCGCGTCGAACGGAGACGCCTGGGTGGAAGCTCACGGGAAGATGTACTCCCCCAGTCAGGCCGGAGCCTTCGTGCTCATGAAGATGAAGGAGACGGCAGGTATGAAGAAGCTTTGCTTTCTATCTGTGTATGCACTTATTTCACATGACTTTATTTTCACACGTGCACCATCTGCCCACAGAGAGTTACCTGGGAACCAATGTGAAGAACGCCGTGGTCACTGTGCCCGCCTACTTCAACGACTCCCAGAGACAGGTACGAGTTTACGAGATCTTCATTCTCAGCTGGTTGCTCAGATCAAATCAAAATGACAGAGAACTAAGCCCTGTCAAGTTTTTAATGCCCTTTTGAATGTTTGTCAAAGTATTTCTCAGACATGCACATGGTCATCGGTCAGTTGTGAGCGGTGCTTATTCTTAATGATGTTTAGCGTTGAGAAGGCGGACTCACAGCTATAGGTAGAGCCAAACAATGTTAATGTGTCACTGCCACTTTAGGAACAGGAAACAGCCTTTGGCACAGTCAGCAGCCAAAATGTGACGGAGTCACAGGATTCACATTTGTTCTCTTAACACTACATCAGCCTGTAAATCTAATGGCTTCATTTGAAGAGCCTGTGCATCACATGTGTTTCTCCTTTGAGAAAGAGATAACATTCTTAACAAAGAGCATCAGCTCATCTCCCAATGTAAAGCCATGTCAAAAGCTGATAAAAAATGTTAAACATTTTTACTGCAACAAATGTAACCGTTCATCACCCAACGCTGGTAGTTCAATGGATCAGATGCTCTCACACAAACAAGGGACTTTCTGCGCTTCAGATGAACAAGTGGGAGGGCATCCTTAATAATCGTTTTCCTCGATTATGCTATTTTTGTTATCGTTTAGTGTAATAATCAAATAGTATTTGAATATCAATTAATTGCACAGCCCTGGGCATGACCAAAACATGGGTACTAAACTGGCATGAGTCTGACGGTCACGATCAGGAGTCACATTAGGATAGATTCGAGAGAGTCTGAATTTAGTCCAGTGAGGACAATGTGAGATCTTACATTGAACTGACACAGGATATTGTTGCAAGAACCATCTTGATTGGTGCAGTGTGTCTTTATAAACCAAATGAAAAACAATGTGTGATTTCAGGCGACCAAAGACGCGGGTCAGATCGCCGGCCTGAACGTCCTCCGCGTCATCAACGAGCCGACGGCCGCCGCTCTGGCCTACGGCCTGGACAAGACCCAGGACAAGATGTGAGTGCTCAGGAACTGACACAAAGAACCCAGTCTGAATCTGTGCTGCAGCTGTACAAACCTGAGGGTGTTCTGGGTCTGTTGCAGCATCGCCGTGTACGATCTGGGCGGCGGGACGTTCGATATATCCGTCCTGGAGATCCAGAAGGGGGTGTTCGAGGTCAAGTCCACCAACGGAGACACTTTCCTGGGAGGAGAGGACTTCGACCAGCACCTGCTCAAGCACATTGTCAAGGAGTTCAAGAGAGAGGTAGGCCACGCACCAAAACCAGACCCTCAAAGTGGATTCTTGGTATCAATGAATCCCTGGACTTGTATTTTACTGCCCCGTCTGAGCAACATTTAAACTGTGACCTCGGCCTGAAGACATTTACACATTGAATCATTTGTTCCTCCAGACCGGAGTGGACCTGATGAAGGACAGCATGGCTCTGCAGAGAGTCCGAGAGGCTGCGGAGAAGGCCAAGTGTGAGCTGTCCTCTGCCCTGCAGGTGAGGCCTGTTCTCTCGAGAGTTTAATCACCGTTTGTTGAAGTTCTGTGGTTGGAGAACTGACCTAGTATTTCGTGATATATTTTGCTCAGTGTGTGGAGTTGTGGTATAATTTTATATAAACCATTTTAGTTCGGGATCCAGGAGATATTTGTTGCGTTGATTGGCCGCTCCACCTGTTCGCATGGAGAGGGAGGGATAAGACGGGCCTATTGACGGAGACTAGACTAACAAAACTCATCTAAACAGAACTTTTTTTTGGGGGGGGGGGGGGGGGGTTGTTTTGTGGCTTTGTTTGGTCACTCGTTGACACTTTTTTTTGTTTTCAGTGCGTTATGAATTGTTAAAATTTAGTGCAGCAAGCTTAAATTGCAGGAAATGCAGGAAGTATATTTAGTATAGGTATTAAAAAAAAAGTATTGTTCAGGTATTGTTATCCAAGTATCATTTAAATCGTCCAGCCCTACACCTAATCCAACCGCTGGCTGCTCTGCTTTGCGACGACAACACTGGAGGCCGTCATTGCTGTAGTACCGCCATATAGTCGCTAGGCCCCCATTGGAATGCATTGGACTTTAGACGCATTTAAACAACTTTAATACCCGGTGCTTAATTGTTTGGAACTGTCTACAACTAGATATTCCTCCTGTGATTACGCTGGGTTAGACACAATCAGAGGCACCGGGCTGGTTATCATAGGATACATTTTAGAAATCTCCTATTTAACGGGGGTCGGACTGTTAGCATTGGAGCTGCGCGAGCTACACGTCACACAAGGGCCGAGTCTACAGTGAAGATCCCGCCCTTATGCCCTTATTAGGAACATGCTTCGTCAGAGCAGGGGAGGAGGAGTCCATAAATCCGCCATGAATTCCCCCTCGAACGTGGTCATTGTGGTAAATGGGGAGGAGCGAGTATTAGCGGTCTATTAATAATATGTCTATGGTCCCAGTCCTGTAAACGACTGCAGGGCTGGTCCAGTGAGAGTGCCCCCTCCTGGACACGGCAGGGCAGGGCGAGGCTAGTACAGGACCATACATTTAACCAGGCACAGATTCTGTCAGGATTGTTGATATTTTCTTTCGCTGTAATGAGTCGTGTTGTTGTGCTTTCCCACAGACGGACATTAACCTGCCGTACCTGACCATGGACGCGTCCGGGCCGAAGCACCTGAACATAAAGCTGACCCGGTCCCAGTTCGAGGGCATCGTGGCCGACCTGATCCGCCGCACTGTGGCGCCCTGTCAGAAGGCCATGCAGGACGCTGAGGTGTCCAAGGGAGACATCGGGGAGGTGCTGCTGGTGGGAGGCATGAGCCGCATGCCCAAGGTACGCCATACTGCCATCTGCTGTTGGTTTGAATGTATTACAATGAGCTGATTGTCTTTTCACAGAGGCCTTAGTTTAATTATATACACTTTTGTACGTTTGAGAATATTTAATCAGAATATTCAGTCATTTCCTCCTTCTTTCTGGATGATATTGATCGGAATGCTTGAATATTAATGGCTTTGTCATTTCCTGTGGACGGTCTGGTTCTTAACCTGTTTACTGCCGCCTACTGGCCTGTGCACAAAGGTTACCCACATACCCAAATGCCATCAACGATTAAACAAAGATCTTACAGCCTAGATGCTTGTATGATACTGCATTTGAAAGATGAGGCCTTCTGGTAACTTATTATATGCAGGGGGAACAACAAACGTAACATTTTAGCAGTTAAAATATGTAAAAAATGTGGGTTATTTTCACTCGGAAAACATATTTCAATTGCTAACTGCCAAAAACGGTGGTAAACTTCAATATTATCATGTGAAATTCACTACACTCAGTCTACACCATGTGGACAACATATGTGTAAAGTGGCTTATCTCTGCACCAAAGGGTTTTGGTGCTATGGGTCTTTTTGTGTAAAATAGGCTATTCGGCACAAACTGTGCCAAATGGCACAAATGTGCCAAACTATATTATTTTCATTTTATGACTACTTTGACAATAAAAAACACATTTTCATATTTTGATTGAAGCAAATTACCCTTCTAGAACTTTTTTTCAAACTTTCATATTTTAGTATTTTGAAGCTGAGTTACATTATTTTTTATAATATACATTATAATATATAATTATAATAATATACCTATATATTATCACTATCATCAATAATAAATGTACATCTGTCCAAAGAATACAACGTTTGTACTCTTTTCAATGTCCATAATTGGTCCCATCAATAGTACACAACTATAGACTAAAACACAATAATTATAACATAATAGTTGAATTATAAATAGTATGACACTAATAACACGTATAAAGTCCATGTGTGCGATAAAAAAGCCTTGTTGAACATACCAATTGAGTAGCGGATCTGTTCCCTGTACAAACATGCCATCCACGGCTTCTTCGTCCTCCATTTTGAGACCCACTACGTCTTTCTACACTCAAATACTGTAGTTACAGCCTCACTCTGTGTGTAGAGCGTCTTCTGCTTTGCTTTGGGCATGATTTATGTTCAAAAAAGTTGCTAAAAGTCGAAGCCGAATGTAAACAAGCGTCGCGTAGCTCAGATCTCTCTATGACGCGGTCATTACGCGCCGCGTATTCAGGCTTCTGAGAGCATCATTCTGGAGAAAGACTACACATCCCAGACATCAATGGAAAGCCGTGCTCATTGGCTACACGAATATGTACGTCACGTTTTGATACGTAGCAGACTTCGCCTTCAGTCATTGGATAAAGAAGAGCTACGCACTCAGCCGTAGGGAGCGCTTGTTTTGTTCACCGGGCTGTACCAGCCGACTCCGTGTACGGAGAACTCTCCGTAAGGTGTCATTTTGAAACGAAGAGGAAGAGGAAACCAAGCATACCCAACACCAAATGCAAAATGCAGCTATCGATTCACAGCGAGAGAAATGGCTATTTGGCACGAGCTCGTGCCGGTGGGAGGTAACAGGTTAAACAAATTCTGACGAAGGGCTAAGCGACGCCTGAAACGTTACTTTGTGGTGCCTATAAATAAATTCCTTGGGAACGCGGTGCAGAGTTTTTATTCTTTGATTTCACGTACTATTGAACTCCTGCACGCTACTTAACTGACCTGGGATGTGCGTGTCTGTCTGAACCCTCTTAAACAAATTCTCTCATTTATTTTTGATGATATAGAATGAGGCAAAGCAAGTTTCTTTGAAGAGCACAATTCATACACTTGGCAATTCAAGGTGCTTCACAGTTACGTAAAATTACAAGAAGTAGATCAAATCAATCCATAAAAATAATTATGAATTACAGTAAAAGCAAAATAGTGCAGATAAAATACTTTCAGTGTCAAATGCACAGGTAAAAACAGTTTTCAGCCTGGCTGTGCTCACATCCTCATGAGACTGTTCCAGATCTTAGCTTCAGCCACCATGTTTAGTCTGACTCTGGGAACCACCAGGAGTCCACCCCCAAGATCTCATGTTTATCATGTGCTCTCCTCCCTCCCCCCTCAGGTGCAGCAGACGGTGCAGGACCTGTTCGGCCGCGCCCCCAGTAAGTCGGTGAACCCGGACGAGGCGGTGGCGATCGGGGCGGCCATCCAGGGCGGGGTGCTGGCCGGGGACGTGACGGACGTGCTGCTGCTGGACGTCACCCCCCTGTCCCTGGGCATTGAGACTCTGGGAGGAGTCTTCACCAAGCTCATCAACCGCAACACCACCATCCCACCAAGAAGAGCCAGGTAATGACGTGCTGTACATGCGGCAACCTCTGAATATGATTGATGATGATGATTGATTTTTTTATTTCGAGCCACACAATACAGGCACAAAGCCAGATGGATTTGTGCCTGCCTGTTCTTCTCCCAGACTCCAAAAACAAACAGTCGCATGTTCAGTGTTGCGTATAAACTGAGGTCCAATTCTTTTCTGATAAAGGCATTCAAAAGTGGTGACTATATTCAGGAACATTTGCGTGATGTTGACTTTCAGCCATTCAAAATTTCAACATTAATCAATTTTCTTTTGGAGATTTCTTTCAAAAACGGTGTCTTCCAGTGAGCTGTATTGGTCCCTGCCTTCTGCCTGAGGTTATGACATCATCAAATTTAAGAGCATGAACGCAGCCCGTAGGTTGCGTTGACTAAATCGTCTAAACTAAAATCGTTCTAAATCGTCATGTCATAATTTCAGTTGGAGCAGGGGCCGATACAACTCTATGGGAGACATAGTTTTGGAAAGAAATCCCCAAACAGAAAAAGTCCAAATGTTTCCCCAGACCATTATTTGGAAGTGACTGGATCAATGGCCGCTGGCTGCTCTGCTTTGTGACCGCAACACTGGAGGCCGCCATTGCTCCTCCATTGCTGTAGTACCTCCATTTGGCCGCTAGGCCCCCATTGAAAAGCATTGGACTTTAGACACGTTAAAAACAACTTTAACGCCTGGTTTCAATTTTTTCAACACTTAATATGGCTACATATTCCTCCTGAGATAACGCTGGGTTAGTCAAAAAAATAGAAACCAGGCTGGTTTTCGAACTAAACATTTTTTTAATCTCCTACTTAACGGGGGTCTGACTGTTGGCATTGGAGCTGCGCGAGCTACACGTCACGCAAGGGCCGAGTCTACAGTGAAGATCCCGCCCTTTTGCCCTTATTAGGAACATGCTTCGTCAGAGCTGGGGAGGAGTCTGTAAATCCGCCATGATTTCCCCCTCGAACGTGGTCATTGTGGTAAACGGGGAGGAGTGAGGAGGAGCTGTCTATTCTTTTTAACAGTCTATGGACTGGATACACAAACCTGTTATAATCATCTTATGGCTGAAAGTCCTTTAATCTGACTAACATTGAGCACATATTTTTAAATATATCTCCCCTTTTGGTCGCTTTTATGAGACAGCCATTTGACCTTAGTTCATATGTGATTTTTTTTTTCCTTATTTAATTCAAGACAATCAACCTTTTGAGCCACAAACCTATTTTAGTTAAAGTGGTGATGTTTTGCAAAAATATCACTTCGTCGAGAAATCCCTACAAAATATTGAGAGATTAGTTTTTGTCAATACCTTACCCTTATTTTTAACCGTTTTTTTATTTCCATACAGTTTCATGCACATTGTTCCCCTTTATGAATATGTAAGTTAATAAGTTATTCCTGACTTTTTTGACATGTGGAAAAATAACAAGAAACCAGTTATTTTTCCACAAGGAATAAATTGAACCACAAATGTATCTTACTTTTCTAATACTGTACGTTACTTTTATCATTAAAAGTAACGTATTTGTTCGACAGTCGAGCACAGCAGACTCCTTAATATTAGAGGTCGACCATTGTGGGTTTTTCTAAGGCCGATGCAGATATGCTTGGCCGACATTTGACGGATATTTTTCCAAATGTCTGGTCTATAATCCCATAAAAACATAAATACTGGCCACTCCAGCAGTGGCCGATTTATTTTACTGCTTTAGGTGATTCAATCATAGTTTCTGTCCTAGCCTTGATTAGTCGCCGTTAGTATTAGCATCCTGCCATTAGTATTAGCATACTGTTGCTAGCCGTGGCATTTTGGCTACTCAGCGATTTAATTCTCCAAGTTCTGTGCTTTAGAATGGCATGCAGCATGTCTATACTCATTGAGGTTTAGTGAAACTTGTATTTAACAAACTTGTGGCTGACCAAATTTTCATTGCGACGCTTCTCTGTTCCCTTGAGGCCTTTCGGTCCCTGACATATCGGCGCTAGATCGGCCGATAGCCGATATTGTAAATTCCCCAAATATCAGATGTGTATTTTAATATGTGACATAATTCATTAATATGCGTAAAGTCATCAAAATCATTGCTGTTGGATTAAAAAGTATGGGTTTCTTATTGTGCCGCAAAATATCGCGATATATTGTCACATCCACACTGCTAACTGACCGTAGCTCGATAACTGATTAGCCTCTGAATGTTTTTGAAATCTTTCTGAAACAAAGACAGCTGAGGTGCTTTCCAGGAAGCGTAAGGGAGTGGTATGAAGGCTGTGTAAGTCCTGTGGCTTCTCTCTAAGCTGGAGTTCCCTCCTGTTTGTTGTAGGTGTTCTCCACGGCGGCGGATGGGCAGACGCAGGTGGAGATCAAGGTTTGCCAGGGCGAGAGGGAGATGGCGACGGACAACAAGGTCCTGGGACAGTTCACCCTGGTGGGCGTCCCCCCCGCGCCCCGAGGAGTGCCCCAGATCGAGGTCACCTTCGACATCGACGCCAACGGCATCGTGCACGTGTCGGCCAAAGACAAGGGCACGGGCCGCGAGCAGCAGAGTGAGTGTTTCCCAGACATTTTTGATACGTTTGGTCGATCCAAAGAGAGCTTCTAACGAGGTCTTGTGCACGCAGTCGTGATCCAGTCTTCAGGAGGTCTGAGCAAAGACGACATCGAGAACATGATCAAGAACGCCGAGCGGTACGCCGAGGAGGACCGCAGGAGAAAGGTGACTGACTTTAATCCTTTTTTTATTTCATTACCATACATTAACACACAGTTATCCAACAGACTTGCACCACAAAAACGATGCCTAAATAGGAAAGTCCTAGCCTGGCCTTAGCCATCCGTAAACTCCGGTCAATTATCTTTTCCCTGCATGTACGTCTGGGTTTGATCTCAGTGGCTGCGTTTCATCGGTTAAATTTCAACCTACCATTCAGCGAGCGGGGGAGGCGGGTGTTGTCGGTGACGTCAAGCATTTGCGCCGCATTTGCTGGTTGTAGTTCGGCAATGGCAGCGGATACGAACGTAAAGGAAGTTCTTCAATCTGTTCTGGCTCGGCTCCCAAATATCCAGAAATTATAACTGAATGCGTGAGGAATGCCCCCCAAGAGTTATGATAGCTGCTTCACTCAACACGGGCGCATTACATACGTCACGACCACACGCTAGCGAAAATCAGATCCAATCGTTTCAAAGGAGTTCACCCCTCCCACCTGTTAACGGAGCTCAATTGAGAAAATCCAGACCCTCTGTACGAAACGAGTACAAGGGTATGGTAAAACCAGGCTAGGAAAGTCCCAATCTGATTTGAAACTTCTTTTGTTTCACAACTAGGGGTGGGAACCGTTGGGTATCTCACGATTCGATCCGAAATGCTTGGCTAACGACAATGACTCAATATGTCGATACTGCGATAATCGAAGTAATCTGATTTTAATCTGAATAATAACTCTAAAAACTATCAAAAGTTATGTATTTGTGAAACAGTGTTTGGGCCAAGTGTTTATAATTGTAGTGCTACTCCCTTCTGCTCTGACTGAATTCTTGAACATTTTAAGTCATTATTATTTACTCTGAAAGCGGTGGAGCCCTGCTGCCTCATTGATATGCATGTCATAATTGTTATATTGTTCCACTCTTAACAGCTTACACAGCGTTTATGCTTTATAATAAGCGGATTCAGCATTTCACCAAGTGCAAAGCATGCTGGTCCAGGTTAAAGGTCAGGACTACCCAGCTCGTATCCCAAACTGTGTACATGACTGAGTGTGACACAGATATTGATTATTTTGAGCGTTGAAAATCGATGATTTAAAAGAATTTTGAAAGAAACGGGGACACAGTGTTACTGTGGAGAGAAAAAAGAACTTGTGGCCCTTGCTAAACCAATAAATAAATAAAAAAGAACAGTTTGTATTCTCGAAGACGGCGTGTACTCAGTCACTGATTACTATGACCACGGACAGCGCCATTTTAGTGTGTTTCCCGTTGCCTGACCAGTGTTTCCCACGCATGCGTACTGATAATGCTGATTTGGCTTATTAGCCATGTGCTTTGGCAGTGGCTAAGTTTACATGGTTGAATCAGATTCTGGAGTAACAGGATTACCCGATAATCAGGTCTGATGCATTTATGTTCACTTCGGAAATCTGAAGATCCAAATCTCAGTCATTTATTTTCCTGGTTAGTTTATGCACACGTGTGAAAGATCGGAAAGAAATAAGATAATGCTGTTTACATGTTAGTTCAATCATTTGAGAACTCCAGAAATCAGATCATGATCAGATTTTTCATCAGCGTGTCAACGTAGCCAGTGATGGTAAATAACTGGACCCCTAACATAAAGCTCCATGTTTGTGCAGGACCAAGTGGAGGCAGTGAACATGGCCGAGGGCATCATCCACGACACTGAGTCCAAGATGGAGGAGTTCAAAGACCAGCTGCCGGCCGATGAGGTTCACCTCTTACCTTGCCTTCACATTAGAATGGTCTCTTTCAGTTGTACAGTTGACTATAGTGCATTTCCCTCTGTGCTTCCCAGTGCGCCAAGCTGAAAGAGGAGATCTCCAAAGTGCAGAACCTTTTGGCCAACAAAGACACTGAGACCGGAGAGACCATCAAACAGGCCGCCACCACCCTGCAGCAGGCGTCGCTCAAGCTCTTCGAGATGGCGTACAAGAAGGTCCGCACACGCCCTCGCACACACTCGCACTCACTCACCCTCGCGCACACGCTTCAGCTCCACGCGAGAGGGTGAGAAAACAGGCAGTATCACACGGTAGCACAGCGGTTAGCGTTCGTGCTTCACAGCTTCAAGGTCCCGGGTTCCATTCCCACCTGGATGGGGCCTTTCTGTGTGGAGTTTGCATGTTCTCCCTGTGTCTGCGTAGGTTTTCTCTGGCTACTCCTGTTTCCCCTACCAATAAAAACATGTACAATAGGCCAGGATGAATGAGAGTGTGAGTGGGGGACAACGGATGCAAATCCGGCGTGGCGTGTTTACATGCACGAGACCCATGTGTTCATTAACATGCACCGTCCCAACAGAACAAATAAAGAATGTCATCAATGTCATAAATGTCTGGTGAGACTGGGCTATGCTGCGATCTGTTAATTGCATAAAATAACTGAAGCACAAATGGTAAATATTATTTATTTTTATTATGACGTAAGGCAAGGCAAGGCAACTTTATTTATACCACGCATTTCGTACACAAGGCAACTCAATGCGTACACAAACACAGGTTTCCAGTTTCCAATTTTGTAACAAGTTGATAGTTCTGCCAAAAGGTTTTGTGAAATGTAATGAAATTAATGTTGTCGAAGGTGATGCTGTAACTCACGATTAAAGGCCCTATTTATTTATTTATTTATTTATTTATTTATTTTCTTTACAACAAAGACAAAGAAGCAAAAGATAGTTTGAAGTTTAAACTATCAGTTTACACATTACTATACATTGGCTTCTTATCCATAATCTTAATAGTTTGATTTTATAATGACCTAATGCGTTTGTGGCTGATAAAGCAGCCTGGGCCCATGTTGTCATGCAGTGTGAGATTATCATTGCGGCATGTAAAGGAGGGCAGCCTAATCCGGAGTATAAGACGCACCAGCCAAAAATTGCCTAATGAAGAAAAAAACAACAGGCTGAATAGGCATACAGTATGCTAACGATACAGTATGCTAACGTGCTACATGAAGCATAAACAGCGAAATAGGTGTCTGGTATGTTAACGTCACATAAAGAGTTCAGATAACTATAGCTTAAAGAACATACCAAACTCTCGATCTCACTCCAAATCACTAAATCCATTGAAATCTTCATCCTCTGTGTCACTTATGAACAATTGCCTTGGCAACTGGTTGGGCATGGAGGCGTAACTGCACCATTGACGAGCCTCTCCCGGCAGCACGTTTTTCAAGCTCTCATTTGTGAACTCGTTCCTCTAGCTGTGGCCATCTAGCTTTTAGCCCGTGATTAGCTTTTTTGTTTTCTTCATTGCAGTAAGAGTAATGTACACTTTTCGCCAGTCCCTGCAAGTTTCTCACTCACTCCAAACTTTCTTTCTGCTGCTCGATTATCCTGTAGTGCCCTCTAGTGGCATGTGAAATTATAGAAAAATCACATATTGGTGGCTCCAGAGTATAACATGCACCCCCAGCCAAACTGTGGAAAAAAAGTGCAATTTATAGTCCAGAAAATCCGGCCATGCTTTGTATTGTTTTTGAGATTATAACTGTACATTCACATTTACTGCAATTAATCGTTATTGATCAAATTTCAAAACTTATGTTACACAAAGTGCTTATTTAGTTGGTTAAAAGGAAACTGAGTCGTCACACATTTCTACTGTAATTTGTAGTTTTAATTCATTTGTAACATTAAACGTGCTATCTATACCTGAGGCTGAACTCATTCTCAGTTAAGACTTGGATACATATCACTTTTGTGTACGTGTATGTAAAGGTGCTTTTATCCTCCTGACTCGGGAGTGGAGGCTTGTGGTGACGCTGATCCCTGTGTGTCCTGCAGATGGCGGCAGAGCGCGAAGGCGGCAGCGACAGCAGCGGCTCCAGCTCGACAGAAGGAGAGAAGAAGGAAGGCAAACAGTGACCTTAGCACTTTGTTTTTTTGGTGGGGCTGTTTCCATGACAACAGGACTGTGTGGGTGCGAGGGGGCCGGGAGTCATTCTCATCATCATAATAATAATAATATATAAAAGACTGAGAAAATTCATATCCACACGTGCTCCTGCGTTGGACGGTCGAGTTCAGCTGTTCCTGTTCTTTTTGATGTTTTTTTTTTTTTTTTTTCTGAAGGTTGTAGTAAACCGCTTGTGTCCGCATCATGTCCGCCATGTTTGTTTAGCTGCTCATTCAGCTCTGTCAGACGGCGCGTTTGTCGCTACGAGAGGAGATTTGACTCGTCCCAAAGCAAATGGCCGATTCAACAAGCGAACTCTGAAGACTTGTTGAACCATTTCATCCAAAATCGTCTTGTCTGCGAGCTTGTACAGGCTAAAAATGGAAAATAAAACTTGTGTCTCTACAAAATATAACATGAAAAAATCTATATAGGCTTACAGTATTTGAATTTGTAGTGTCTTTATGATTATTTCAAATTGAATTTCTTATGTTTAGAGCAAAATGGTCTCCCAGTAAATGCTTTTTTTTGGGGGTCAAATCTTCCAAAGCCACTCTGCTCATTCATTTTTTCCCCATAGACTGTTTTGAGTTTTAAATGGTACAACGGAAGCTAATAAGCTACACTTTGACCCAATACGTGTGTGTTTCATGGTGACAAGTTAGCACATACCTGATTAGCTTGTGTCATTCTTTAACTCTTATTAAAAGCTTGGTTATTTCGTCTAGGGGGGAAAATGTGTCATTTTTTACTTCTGGACCTAGAGTGTGTTTAAAGGCGGGTGGGACTGCTAGTTTTGGCAGATTATTTGGTTTTAAGGCAAGACAAGGCAGGTGAAAATGTACACTTCTCACGCAGCGGTTTGCTAGTTTTCTCCCATAACATCACAGTTTTAATGTCAGAGTAAAAAAACGAAAGGTGACCGAGATGATGTAATCCAAATAGGGTAATTTCATTTCTGGGAGACAGGATAAATATACATGCACATGTGCAGATGTTACAAAACTTTAGTCTTGTTTTCTTAAAAAGAGGTTTTCATTCCAATTTTCCAACAACATCTCCACTTAAGTAGCTCCGACAAACTCTACTCTACACTTTCTAGAATTGTGCAAGATTTTGAAGGTTTTTTCCAGAGGGATTCTTTTAATATCTAATTCCATCCTTATTTATTGAGACTTGTATTCAGTTATAAATGGCTTATTCAAAACTGTACAAGATCCAAAATCCCTCTGAAAAATATGCCCAGTTTTATATGAAAACATAACATTGTCTGTACATAACATAATTTAGTTTGCCTCTTCACCTGCAGTGTCTCGCAATAAATAAGCAAATCAGTGTCCAATGATTAACTATCACCTTCTCGTTTCAAATCCTTTTTTTTTTTTTGCCATGAATGTAACCTATACCTGTTTCTGTTGGACTTGTAAAAACTGTATATTAGTATTGTGCTGGAGACGCTGTGGGGCAGTCCGAGCGGCCGACAGGAGCTGGACTGGAGCAGACAAGACCCTGGCTTCTTCATAACAGGGAGCAGGTGGTTAATTTTCAGCATGTGATTAGATTTTGAAATGGTCACAAGAACTGTCATTGTCCTTTTTCTAATAAAATGTGAAATTGTGAACGTGGTTTCTCTGAAATCCTTTACCAACAGATGAGTGTAAATGATACACAAGATCAGTTTGAGTCATTGTGTTGATTGTGCCGATTTATATACTGTATACTGGTTGAATACAGAATGTTAGTGATGGGTAGATGACACTTTCCAAAATTGTATCACACTGTTGGTAGGCTTATAGGCGCCATCTGGTGGGGAAAAAGCATTACAGCAGTGAGCCTGAAAAAAGCGAACTGAACACTGACTAAGCTTATCATTCAGAAATGTGAACCAAATAGTCAGGATTAAGCTGTTTAACCACTGAGATTGATAATATAGAAAGAGGAAAACTGCTCCGGATAATGAGAATAGAAACAAATTAATGAGAAGTATCAGTGACAACCATCTAAAAATGAAGTCACTGACCAAGATTTGATAAAGAATTGTGCTTGTGACAATAATACAGCACCATGCATACAGTATTTTTGCTTTTGTTAGCCTGTGGATGTCAAGTCAACCCACTAAATCATCACAGACTCGAACTCACAACCCACTGTTTATAAGCCGGACGCTCTCCTTACAGAGCTACACAAACAGTATAACGTCCATTTTATGTACTAGCCTAGAGGTGTAGCCTACAGTATGCAAATTAGCCATGTGGCTTAATTACTAAATGAAAACAAAAGCACAAACTGCCTTCATTTAGTTGGAGACTGAGAAGGCTCTTTAAAACCATGTGACTGTGCTGTGGTGATTCTAACATGTATGTTGTCACTTTTATAAAGTTTGGCTTGTGCAGAATCTTATTTTATTTTTTTATTATTAAATGTGCACCTGTCAATCAACAGTGATTGCGCATGAATCACTCGAGGGTGGGGCGTGGGGAGATTGGCGCAGTGGCTTATGGGATGGCACATGGCTCCTAATCGCCAGTGAGTTAGCATCAGAGGTCCCTATGCTAAAGTGGCTATGATAGTTAGCATACAGGCCACTTTCCCTAACTCCTTCCTAACAGACAACCCAATTCAGACACTTCTTATCATGGCGGATGCTGACGCACATCCGGTTTGACGTAAGACCTTTTACCAATTTACTGGTTTCGGATGGAGCAATGGCCTGATCAGGTTTCTGAGGCTGGGATCTTGTGGTCCGGAGAAAAGATCAGTGAAAACAATCAAAGGATAAAGTTAGGACAATGTTGCATGTATTCAGACAGAGAAAGAGAGATACAACATCATATTCAATAATTAATTAATCTACCATTCACACACATTATAGAAAATACAACATCAGACATCATTAACACTAGAGTTGAATAGCCGTATGAAAGGTCATGTGGAGGTCAAAATGACAAGCCTGGGTTCAATCATGGGTATATACGAAAGCAGTAAATTGGTAAGAGGTCTAACGCCAAACCGGATCCGGAACCAAGAAGCCTCCGAACTGGGCTGTCAGTTAGGAAGGAGTTATGGAAAGGAGCCTCAATGTTAACTATCATACCTCTTTTAGCATAGGGACCTCTGGTGGTTCCTCACCGGCGGTCCAAACCAGCAAGAGCGCTCTACATACCACCGAGCGTCTTGGCACGGCATAGAGCTAATAATGGAGGACAGCGTTTACTTGAGTATCACTTCAAGTAGCTGCTGATAAAGTAGTTGTTGTATGAAGTAGTTGTTCTTGACAGAGGCTTGTTTGGAGCCGATACGCGTGGAAGAAAAGCAGCATTATGGTCTAAAGAACTTTAAAAAATTCATCAGCCCAGCACAATAAAGGCTTTTTAAATGTAAATGGAGAATTATGATGTGGGAGGAGTGCCTTGTTTTTTTTGTTTTTTCTTAGTTGTTGTATGAATTAGACATAATCATCCAAATCTGACTATATTATGTTAAACTCTGTAAGTTAAATGTTGTTAATGTGAAAGTATAGATGACTAATTTCTCATGTCCGAAATACATGCTTGGTTTGTGCATATGCAGTTCGCCTCAACATTCACCAAGTATTTCAGCAGTGAGGGATTTCCACCCACACTAATAGTGGCCCTCACGACACCAAGGCCTCTCTGGTGACACAGGCACATTCGATAAAGTTGGAATTATTAATTTACTTGAGCAAGGTGGGTATTGGAATGTACAGAATAAAAGCACAGACGTTAACTAATATAGTATGGGAGACGGCTGTTTGCTAATAACTATTTAATGCAATAAAAAGTAAGAAATGCCGACATCAAATCATGGGTTTATTTAATGCATGTGTGACATTCTTAAAATACGCTCAATAGTTTTGGGGCAGATGGGAATGAGAGAAACTGTGGATCTTGGTCATTTGTGTTGAAAATGACATGAGGTATCTCACCAACAAACTGTCTATGCGTCCTGTTTATGGCTCAGTCTCCAGTTTACAGCTGGTGATATGGCGCCTTCTAGTGGCCATGTGGTGTCAGTAATAAATGTGTGTTCAGCAGGCTACTGTGAAAGCAATCTCTGACTTAAAGGGGCTGTGTGGAGTTTAGCAGTTTTGTACTCTCAATTGCCCCCTCAGGCCAAAAGCGTAACTGCAGCCTCGATGATAAGCTCGTGCATGAGGCGCTCAGGCTTTACGAGCACCAGAAATAACAGTCCCGTCCTGGTCAATTTACAGATTTGCAGGCATGACTTCAACTGAGGTAAGAAACGTTACTGTTTTGTAAGATATTTAGACCAAATCAGTTTGAGTGAATGTTTTCCAAGATAAAATACTTGAGCAAATGCAACAAAGTGAATCGAGTGAAGAAGTAATACATATAAACGAATAATTGACGTTTGAAGGAGGAAATAAAAAATACTCATATACTTTGTATGCATAAACGCAGTCCTAATTGAAATAATAAAATATTTCCACTGGTAGAAATGCTACTAGGAAAAGCCAAAATCGTCTCTTCAATTCCCTGGGCCCAAAGTTAGCGTAGCTAACTCATAAACTATATTGTAAACGGCACATGTCCACTTTTTGTAGTCGTTTCACTGCTTATAAATCCGTGAACAGTCGTGCTTATTTTGTGGCCAAGAAAAGCTAACATTAGCGACATTATTTTTGCCATTGTAAATACAGCACCATTACCACTGTTACTACTCAAATGTTTTGTAGGTACAGCACAATTACTGTTATTACTGACACTACTAGTCTGCTACTAATACTACACAACTTCTCTGTAGGTATAAAACTATTAGATCAACTATTTTGGTAACTTCCAAATATGATTATTTTATGGCTTGTTTCAGTGAAGTTTGTACAACATGCACGGACAGTCGGACACCGTTGTTTTGAAAGCATCAACAACACTTTTCCCCCACGTATTTAATAATTTCTTACCTTTCAAGCAAAAATAAGCTGCGGGTCTTTTGAGAGATTCTCTCAACATTTTCCGATGTTTACTCTGGTTCTTTGCCTACGCTGATCAGACTTGACTTTCGCCTTTTTGTCACACTCGAATAAACTCTTGGTTTCTTTTCGTTATTTGGGGTCTGGGCTGGAGTTTCGATGGTGCTTGAAGCCGGTCTCCTCTTATTCTCCGCTAAATCCATCCTTCTGAAGTTACCACTCGCGCTGCAGCGTCAGTATAGAGGAGATACAGCTATCACTACAGCTGAGCGTGAACGCGCATTACGCATTACGCTGTTGTCTTGTTCGACCCGAGCATAAACTATTTAAAGGAAAACTCACCCTCAAATCCACTTTTTTCCCCTGATAAACTGTATAAATGAGTGTCCAATTGTGTTGTCTACATATCCTGGTCATTATTTTGGCACTTTAGTGCAAATTAGTTGAAAGATCAACTTTATGCCTAAAACCGTCAATGAGGCGCCATCTACAGGCGATCGGTCTTTACTGGATTTGATTTTTGAATTTGGTGCTCCTATTGGCCCAGGAGTGAAAGCTGACGTCAGCAGTGAAGCCTGACGTCAGTTGCCCTGCCGCTCTGGGCTATAAAAGCGGCCCAGTCTCGCTCACGCCCCCGTAGCGAGTTGGAGAAGGAATAGCGAGAGAGTATTTTCATCAATTGTCAGGTTTGCGATTAGTTATAGCATTTAGGTAGATTTTTTTTTAGAATAGCTTTTTGTATTATAGATAATTGTGTAGTGTTAATAGCGTTGTTGTTGAATATTGTAGTTTTAGTCATGAGTTACAGAACAGTAATAAAATCAAGTAATAAAACTGGCACCATAATTTTCATTATTTCATCATTCAACTAAATAAGCATACATTTAAAGATAAAGACTTTAATATAGTCTTTACAGAGTCATTTAGTGGTAGTTTAGTGCATGTGTTACATTGGTTAAACATTTAATTCACTAAATTTAGCAATAGAAATTACTTTTGGCTCGAGTCCACAATGTTACAGACCGTTAGTCATTCTGATTCTGTTTTATCTTCAATGACAAACCGAAAACAATTTCAAAAGGACTGTGTTCCTGCAAAATATTATATATTTATTTTTTGTTTATGCGACATGTTTTGTGCACTTTGCTGTAAGAAAAATAAAATAAAGCTTTGTAATACATATAGTCATATCTCTATACCTCACACATGCTCTGCTGAGGACACAGATATATCTCCCATGCTTATGTAGACTACAGCAAAAAGTCTACATTAAAATAGATTGGTAAATTATGAAAATAGCCAGCCAGGACAGTTAGCTGCGATGCTAACATCGAGCTTGCTCAATGCTAAGCAGCTAGCTTTGTAAATTACAGAGGAATCACTCTAATAAAATAAGGCAGCGCCTCAGAGCAGTCTCCGGTACAAGGCTTCAGTCTGTCACGATGCTTCTCCTGTGTAGAGAGAGCTGTAAAGTTGTCCCAGTGGAACATGTTGCTAAACAAGTTAGCTCGCTGGAACTCCATGCTCGGACTTTTTTCACGAGTAGCGCTACAGCGTTGAAGTCAGATGACTCAGGCCTGTCAATCACAGACCCAGACCCCTCCCACCCCTCCCGCGCGCCCCTTAGTCCTCCAGGCAACGCCCCTTTACTGTTGAGATTTTCAAATCTGAGGCTCTGAGGCTGAGGCTCTGGAAGGGGGGGTTAGTAACTCTTTAAGTGACTTTACAGGCATATAGAGGCAATCGCGGTGAAAAGGCCAGGGCTCATTCTACTCACCAGGGCATTGCTGGAGCATGTATGAGAAAGAAATTTTAAATTTGTATACATTTATTTGTGGTTAAACTTATGTATAGTCCCTTTAAGCCATGTGTTAGCTGGAAAACTGAAAAACAAAATCTGCCATAAAGAATATAATTATTAATCTTGTTTTCCAACACAATTACTTTTGCTTCTATTTTCATAATTTCGTAGACACATTTACGAGCCATACAATTTGTGTCGGCCCGACGCAATGTTAACAATCATAATATTGGTCAAAGTGATATTAATGTGACTAAAACTATGACTATCTGAATGAAAGGTTTGGACACATCTGACTTTATCTACAGAACTTCTTACTGACTGACACTAAACCAGGACTTTTCCATCTTTAAAGTCGGCCCTTATAGTTTACAGACTTTATCATGCCTTTATGATATATTTTGTGTAGTGTATTTGTGGAGCTGGAGGAGCAGGAGGTGAGTGTGAGTGAAGTGGAGCTCATCGTCTTCATCGTCTCAGGAGCCTCTTTGTTGATGCACTTTCTTTCTCCTGATCAGAGACACAGCCAGCTATTTTCAAAGGCGTCCATATGAATCAACATAACAATTGTATAACCTAATCACATGCTGCCTAATGGAAGCATTTATTGTTGTCTATTTAGTGCAACCAACAAGTCTTTTAATCAGCCGAACCACAGCTCTATTCAGTTTAATATATTGTGTTTTTATCTCGACCACTGCAGGTCTTCAGATCCGCAGATGGAGAACCCCCTCGTAGGGGCCTGTGCCCTGAATCTTCTGCTCTGATCAGCCCCTGTTGGCATCAAGGGTGTCTTAATTGTTTTTACTCCTCATATTGTAGCTACAGCAGAAAATTGCAACAATCCAAATCAGTGTGTGAAAGGGCCACTATCCTCTTAAGTGATGATCATCCTGGTCCAGTGGAACTTAAAGCAGTAAGTAACTTGTTTACCTTAATAAATCCTTTTTGTAGTCCCTCTGGGGGTAATACAAGTGTTAATGGGATGATTGGGGGTGTTTCATCTCCCCCTGGTGTCTCTGGCCAGAAAACCACAGTTGCAACATCCCTGCCACCGGGTCGGAGGCACAATACACACTAATGGAATCACGAAGAAGAAGCTAAAGGCTAATAGGCAAAGCACTTGAACCGTATGTACATCCAAGTTTGAGTGAAAAAAAGTATCTCCATTGTGTAATTAGATGAACAATATCACTCTCTCCCTTTGTCTTTTCTGTCAGCGTAGTATTTACTCTCACGGACAATTAATGAGGAAAAAAAACCAACATGCTACAACACCTGCAGTGGCGCTTGTGGCCTCTAGGGGCATGAGTTACTTAGTTCTGCTTTAAGTCTTAAGGTAATTGGCTGTAGGCTCACATCTCTCCAGGACCCAGAGGCGTGTAGGTCGGATTACATGACCCTTCTCACCCTGGACACGGACCCTTCACCCCTCTCCCCTCAGGCAGGAGGCTACGGTCCATTCAGACCCATACCTCCCTCTCAGCCATCAGACTCATGAACGTGTTCCAGGCGTTTGCACTGCTCTATGTCACTATGTGTTTACTAACAATGGCAATAAAACTGATTCTGATTCTGACAAGAGTTTGGAGACCCCTGTTCTTTTATTCCTCTATTGCACTCGCTCAGCTTTGTCACAGAAACGGAGCATTAAAAAGAATCAAAAGTCATTCAGTTCATATGCTTGGTACTTTTATTAAGAGAAGCGAAAGACAAGTACTTGATTACATTGGTCTATTCTTTTTTTCAATCACGATAAAAAGGTTTTGATTGAAGAGAATAACACAATTTAAAATGACGAGATGTCTAAATGGTTTGATTGGTTTCTGCTTTGTGTAAATGACCACTGGAATGTGTCCAGTGGTTGTCCAGTGTGTAGCTAGTAGATTTCCACAGAGCTGGAGGTGACTCTGACCCCGTACCAGCCTTTCCAGTCCTTGGTGTCCCGTCCTCCATGCTCGAAGGAGATGAAGCGCAGGCCGGGGCCGTAATCGCTGAAAGTGTGGCTCATCTGTGGAGCAAACGTAAACTGTGAGAATCTAAAGCTCTGTAACACCCATTCAGACAATGTCTCAATGTGGCCAAATGAGTGAAGAAAGTGAGATTTACACAGAGAACGACCAATTAAGTATATTTTTCGTTTTACGTTTTAGCAAAGAATGGGCCAAGTGCATTTTAAATGTCACTGAAAAGCGTCACATTTGTTTCCTGAAGGCATTCAATCTGAATTGCTGCACATTGTGTCCATTTTACACAATCTTTACTCAATCTTGGAATCAAATGTTTTCAAATCTTTAGAAATGATAAATGCATTGATTTGTAGCATTGAAAAAGTTTGGCTTGGGGCGTTAGAATAGCGTTAAAAAGCTTTAAACTGGACTTGCTGCTGCCTTCATAAACCTGATCCACATTGTTCGTCCTAACTTTCTGGAGTGGAATATTTTGAGACCTTTGTATCTCTGTGGCTTTTTGGCTAAAGTAACAAAAGAAACTCTTCGTTGAGCTTTGTCTAATGTAACTCTGTCCCTCCATGTCCCACGTTTGCCCTGACTGTGAGGCGTTATTTACCGGTTGCCAGGCGCAGTAGTTGGTCACAGGGTCCAGGGTGATTGCTTTAGGTTTGAACCGCTGCATCACTTCCTGCTTTTCATCCAGGAGGCAGACTGTGATCTGGTAGGTGCAGCCACAGTCAGTCCTTCCACTGAACCTGCACAGCATTTGAACGTGATTTCACTTCAGGATCCCGTCAGTGTTTAATGTGTGAGAAAAACCTACCAGTCTTTAATCTTGACCAGGGGCTGATTGTCCAGACGTTCAGCGGAGAATCCATTGTTCAGCAGGTTGATGACTTGACGCTTCCGGCACAGTCTAAGGCACATGAAAAATGATTGAATGTTTATGCACACAACTACTATTAGGTAAAGACTTTCTTATTGTCAAGTCACAAGAAATCAAAATGTTTTTTCACTCAAACCCCAGGTACAAATGGACGGAGGGGATAAAGTTCAGTCTCTCAAGGGCTGGAGTTAACATTTAAACATTAAAACTAGCTTTTTTGCTTCCGATACCAGTGTTGTTTTTGTCAACGAAGACAATAACGATATAATTTAGTTGACGCAGCTGATAACGTAACGATGACAAGCTAAAAACAGCTAAAAATAAATCCAAGAGATCATTATTATTTATTATTAAAAGGTCAGTTCAGCCTGTCAACTTTCATTCCAGTTTTCAATACTTATCAAAATACAGTTTTATTAATACTGAATTACTTTTTATCATGAAACTGACTAAAACGTGACTAAAACTAGTTTGTTGTGCCTGTTTGTGCCATCGTCCGCGATGCCAGGTAGTAGATGCAAAATTATTTCTGTCCTAAATAATTGTGAGCAAAGGTCCTAATGTAGTTTCCTCTGTAGTACTGTTGTGAGCTCCCTCCGAGCAGCGTATGGCGCTCTACTGTGGGCCATGCGTGCGTCCTTGTTGTCAGTGCTGGTGGCCGATGTTGAGGTCGTCATTGCTACCCAGGCCAAAATGAAGTCTCTGATGGAGTGTTTTTCTCTGAATGAAAAGTGAATGGTCCTCTTATCTCCATGTTAAGATCAATACAATATTTTCTTGTCATGATACATGACAAAAAAATCAATGATCAATTATATCTATGAGTAAACTCATGGAAAACATTTAAAACATTTAATAAGGATCACTGGACTTTTCTACTCTATATATCCTTTGGTACATCACAGCCTTTTTATGTTACACTAATATAAACAACTCACATAAAGTGATCCGATCATTACAACTTGTCCATTAAAATATCAGTTATTCTTTAACAGCATTTCATAAACTAAGATACAAACACTTGGCCACTCCAGCTGTGATTATTTTATTTTATTAGGCTACTGTAGGTATTGCTATCATAAATTCTGTCCCAGCCTTGATTACTGCCGCTAGCTTTAGCATACTGTTGCTAGTCGTGGCATTTTGCACGGTGATAAAACCAAATACGTTAGCAGGGGTTCAACTAGGTACAGCATGCCCAAATTCACTGTGGTTTAGATGGAGAAAGTTGTGTTTTTAAAGCGGTGAGAGCCAAAACTGGTATCGGTTCATCCATCCATGCATCTGCTTCCACTTGTCCGTTTCCGGGTCATTGCACCAGACCCCTATGGCTCCTCCTGCAGGTGGTGGGTCCACAGAAGGACGGCCTCATGGTTCTAACCGGGCCTGTTGGTCTCTCATAAGGGGCTTCTGAACCGCTCTTTGTCTGACCCGTCACCTAGGACCTGTTTGCCATGGGAGACCCTACCAGGGGCACGAACCCCCCGACAACAGAGCTCACAGAATCATTCGGGTGCTGAAACCCCTCCACCACGTTAAGGTATCAGTTCCGTATCGGATATATGTAGCCAATACCCGATAAAGTAATTTTCCAGTATCGGATATCGGAGAATCCTTAATGAAAACATACCTGGAAGATGTCACAAAGTGTTTGCAAATATCAGGAGCAAACTTATGTCCACAGCCTCCAGGAATTTCTTCAACTTTCCATCCATCTCCCCCGTTTTCCACCAGCTCCCAGAACTGCAGACCCTCTGTGACACAAACCAATTTTTGAAGGAGTTGAACTCTTTATGACAGTTTGGTGACAGAGTGAAATTTTAAATATGGTAGACTGGACTGGGTTGATTGAGTTGAGAACAATAAGCTCAGAAAGTGTGAACACAAGATAGAGGTCTGTGTACTCTGGCCTGCTATGATCCCACATACTGTTTACGGTTTCCCTAATTAGAATGGCCTCTGTCCTGGGCAGAGACTGAAACCGAGAGATCAGATCAGCTGCTCCCTCGGTCTAACCTTCAAGAACCAGTTTTCAACGAAGGTACTTGAGTCATCTTCTGTACTTGGTAGTTGAGGTCTCCAAACGTTTCGCCTCTCATCCAAAAGGCTTCGTCAGTGAACAAGGTTTCCCTCAGCAAGCAGCGTAGATAAAGACCAGTTGGGAGGAGTTGGCTCCTCCCCTCTAATAACAGCTACTCTCACCTGTGGGTAAACACCTTTGAAGTAGAGCGTCTGTAACGACCTGCTCCCCCCAGTATCGGTCAGCCCTGTCCTATTCATGGCTGATCACTGCTAATTACCTGCCTATTGTTCTATTGTTAGCTGAGGTATCGTCTTCTTGGACTGGCCGTGCTCTGTCCGTTTTCCCCCGAAGCAGATTGGAGTAAAAAGAAGAAAGATTAAATCTTAGCCCACCATTTCGGTTCATGGAGGGATTGTGGCCCATCCACAACGACCACAAAAGACTCCAAGCTGTCATTGATGTTAAAGTCGGCAATACACAGTATTAAGAACTGGGGCATGTAATCTTTTGATCAGGGAATTATGGTACTTTCCTTTTACAATATGATTTAAACATTTTTAAAGTTTTAAAGAGTTTTAAAACGAGTTGTTTGACCATAAATGGCTTCACACAACCACTAACTATGAGTGAAGAAAAAACATTTTGTGTTATCGTTCATATTCTCTGAAAAATTGCCAAATAATCAAAAGTTCTGCCAGAGTATGTAAAACTTTGAGCACGACTGTATATGAAGTATATTCTAATATCTATAGAGATCAAGGTTACCCTGTCAGAACCTTTGAGAAGAAAACAATGCAAACTTGTACTGTACATGGCACAGAGTCGAGTATGGAGAACTGTAGGAACTGATAACGATAATATAATATTAATTACATGTAATAATGAATACATTATAATGATTTTTTTATATATAACGTAAAGTTATTACGTTATAAGTTCCTACAAGCACTATAGACAATTTTGTCCAATGTTTAATTATTAATTTCAGTTGGGCAAATGGCAATTCATCTATTTGTCAATACAGTATGTGTTCACTTACCTCACGTTTGGTATTTGTGCATTCACAAGCACAGGAGAATCCATCCATTCAGAGTTTGTGGTTTAGGCCAAATACATACTAATTATCAAGGCCAAAAAAAAAAAACATGATGTGCTGCGACACATAACACAAACACACAGCACTTTTCAAAACTAAATATTAATGGGTTTTCGGTGTTGTTGATCCAAAATTGCCAAACAATTCCAGCCGGAGTGACCCCAGATTGATGTCAATGTTATTGCATATCAATCCGGTTCTTGTAGGTTATGCGTTCATATTCACATTCAAATATTCTGACAAATCCTTACATTATTGAAACTATTTAAATTGCCTATCAAATAACCTTGGGATTCTGGCCTTTTTCCCATTATTCAATTAAATGGTTAAATGGAAATTTGATATTTTGTTTAGTTTAGTAGGCAAATGTCAGTACATTACATAAAAGGTCTATAATATGTTGGTTAGCACTGTAGTGAAATGTGGTGTAAATAGCACCACCTGTGGATTGCATTTTGAATTACCACACACTTTGAAAGTCTTGAAATTCAAACGGCAAAAGCCTCTTGGTGCTGTGGGCTGGTACTGGCCAATCACAGAGGCAAAGCAAAGACAACCTTACCGTCGGCGTTTGGATTCTTCAACAGGTTTTTCTTTGACAGCATGCTGCTTGTTGTTGCGTTGTGCTGATTAATGGTTCAACGTCTCAACTGTTTAAATAGGAAGAAAAAGTCAGCCAGAAACCACAAAAAGTCTGCAAAACTGGCATAATATTTAAGAAAGAAGTACATTTCACAATCCAATCACAGGAGAACAATATTATTCTCTCCACCTGGGTTCATTTCTTTGAGTAAAACATTTTGTCATAAAATAAATAAAATGAGACTAAAACAAAATTAAAAGTGTATTTTTCACCAAACATTTTAGAAAAACTTTCCGATTGTTCCCGACACTTCAAAGGAAAGTTAAAGGATTGATCAATGTAAAACGTCTCAATATTTCACAACTTCATTTACAGTCAAATCGTGTTGAAAATGTGAGTATCATATTTGATTCAGCAGGACATAAAATAATGATATCGGTCATTTATTTGGAATGTACTGATCTTTATACCATGGTCTGGGTGAATACTCGATTCTGATTGGCTGGAAGGTGTCCATTAAAAAGTGATAATGTACACCAGTTAAAAAAACAGTTAAATCACATTCTATATCACTCCACTGCAGCTGTTTCCATAGAAATGGTAAACATTGAGATGGAACTAGTTTCAGGTAAAACTGATTAAAAGGGAAATAACTCCTGCCCAGGACTTAAAAAAATAAGTAAACAGGTCCCAATGAACAGTTTCAGTTTGTCGGACCATGGTATAAGCGGGATAATGCACTCCGAGGTGTCCATTATCAGAATAACTGGACTCCCGCGGAAGCAACCGATAATGGACACCTCGTCGTGCATTATCCCTTACATATACTGACACTAATCTTAAGGCTTATGTGTTAAAAAGAAGAAAAAAATCTTCTCTTATTTAGGTCAATACATGCCTTTCAGTCATGTGACCTTATGCAGTACTACAACATGTAACAATATCTCTACTCAGGATATAAATGAAAGACAACTGATTGACAGTGGCATTTTTATGTACTCGTAATCATTGCTCAAGAAGATAACAGTTTATGTGAAGAAACCAGTGAACCGGTTAGCATTTAGCTTTAACAGCTCAGCTCTGACGTCTCCAAGAGAAAGCCCTGAACCACACTCCACACATCTAGCCTTGGATACAACATGTGACAGAGGTCAAAGCTGAGCTGTTACTGTAGTATTTCCTCAGTGTTCATATGTGAGCCACACATGTGTTTATCGTGTTGAAACCACTGACAGTTGATGACAGTGAGCAGGTAACATGCTAACGTCTTGAGCAGCTTAAACACTGACCCAGACTGAGACTCTGTGGACATGACAAACTGTAAAAATCCTAGACAAAGGTTTTCTGTTACCTCTTTGATGTGTTCATTTAGTCTTCAGAGTGAAGCAGATCTTTAGTAAATCCTGCTGTAGCTCGACAGACAGAGCTGCTACGTCTGTGCCACATTTGCTGGTTATATCACATAAACGTGCGTCTCTGGTTCCGTATTTTAACTGTTATCTTCTTGAGCAATGATTACGAGGACATAAAAATGCCACTGTCAATCAGTTGTCTTTCATTTTCATCCTGAGTAGAGATATTGTTAGATATTAGAGAGATTAGATATGTTAGATATGTTATTGTTGTTACATGTTATAGTACTGCATAATTCTACATTTATCATCGAAATGGCAGCCAGAACCATGCGTGATGTCACTGGAAACGCATGTATATGAGGTTTCAATCGCACAATTAGGTCTGTTTAAAGGTGCATTATTTGATCTTTTGATTTCTTTCTTTTTATTATATGGATGTTTTACATGCACTGTGATACACAAATGTGCAATGTAGCAAAAATGATACAAATGAACACTCATAGAATTAAAATGATATTTCTTTCTTTATTTTTTTCCTTTTGTCAGATAGTTCAATAAACGCTCCAGAACATTTGAAATTTTGGTAATATTGCATTAGACTTATATAATTTTCCTTTTTCCATTTTGTCCTTCCGTGGACCCACCACCTGCAGAAGGAGCCATGGGGGCTGGTGGTATGTGATTTGGGCAGCTCCAACGGCTGCCCCCACGACCCGGCAACGGACAAGTGGAAGAAAATGAATGAATGAAAAAAAAAGAACTTATAATTTTCCAGACGCTCAAAGACGCTTTACAATTTGGGTTTGGGCTTTGGGTTAAACTCATTCTATATGACAACAGCAAAAAGTTGTGCTGGAAATATTGTTCATTATCTAAAATGCACCAGAATGCAATTTTATCTTGTTTTTAGCTCACTTTTTTCAATTCCAAATTCACCTTTTAAATAACCAAAGTGTATTTTTTTCAATACTTAAACAGTCCAAATTCAGAGTGAGAATTTTTAAAAACACAGATCCATCTACAAAGAAGAGTTGCTGCTAAACCACGTTCCTCTCTGTTTCTCTGTCAGGATAAATCATACTCACAGCTCGAAGAGGAAGCGTTCACAGGATTCCTCTGCCGCAGAGACACTGATCCAGCACAGCAGAGCAGAGTCTTATATAGGAGAGCTGGCCCCAACCTTCATGGAGCCCCGATCAGAATCAGACTCAGAGATCAACATGACGTTATCACCTTCACTCACTACAATAAGGAAGAAGGAAGAAGTGTAGAGGAAGAGAAGACAAGGAAATGTAACGCGATGAGTACAAAAATAAACAGTTCTTTGCTGATGGGGAGGTGTCACATGTCTCTCTAACACAGTACTTTTGTGTTTGTTAGTTTCCTAAAAGTGATCGAATAACCCTGTGCAGCGCTGAGAAGTGCAGGATGACTGAGTGGTCACTGAGGCAGCTTCAGCAGCCACTCAGAGATCACATCTACACTAGGGATGGGAATCTTAGGCCTCTGTCCGATCCGATTCGCATCTCGATACACCGGCCACGATCCGATTCATTTAAGATACACATGGTGACACCGGAGCTGTGATGTGATTTGAATCCTCATCATGACCACGATACATCTCGATCCACACATCTGTAACCACCACCAGCCCGATACCATTCCATTTAGGCCAATTATCACCGTGCATCTTGATGTTTCGCCATCCATGCTATGCTTGATGCAATGATTCAACAGAACCAGCTTAAATAAATTAAGATTTGACAAATATTCACAATTATAAAGTTAACTCCATATTTTTTTATGTAGACTGCATATTGAACTTTTTTTTATGTTTTGTATCCTATGTATTCTATGGGTTTATCCACCTTAAGATTGTTTTTTCTTTAGTTTTTTCAAAAAATAATAAAGCACACAGAAAAGCTCACATGGCTATGCTAATTAATGGGCGGGGCTTCCTCTGCCTCTCAGCACAGTCTCACATTTTTGGACTCTTTCTGGACTCTTTACACTTGTAAGTGGACATAATGAGTTGGGCAAATGAAGATGGCTGATCATGGCGATGTTTGGAATATTTATCAGCGTTAGTCTTCCTGCAACTTTTCACACTTCCACCTTGGCCATTCAGCGAAATTCTAAGCGCTAATATATGGAAGCCCAAATGACTCATAATTAAATAAATAAATACAACATTTTGAAATAAATTTCATTTGAATAAATAACAGACAAATATGTAATATGACCATGAAATTGTAAACTTAGGTAATATTATTGTGAAATTATTATTCTTAAATATCTACTTTTTTATCATTAAATATTTGGTGAGGATTATTTTCAGAATATCATACATTTTTAGATAATGCATTTTTATTTAACTTTCAAGACTTTATTTTTAAAAATCTGTTTTTTCAATATCAGTTTTTATTTCCTCAAAGGCCAGTTTATTTCATAATGTCGTTTTTCAGGAGAATGACTTTGTCTGTCAATCAAAGGCAACAAGGCGGATCCAGTTAAGTGATTGGCTGAATTATATAGATGGAAGAGGCATGATGTCCCAGCTCCTATCTCTTCATAGTGGTGCTCAGTGGCGCATGAAACCAGTTTCCTCGTTTCGTCCGCCATAACGGCCCATGGTACCCGTATGACGCGTCACCTGTGTCTATGCTCCCTACGGCCCAAGTGGGTGAAAGCCTCGGGAGCGCGCACAGCTGCCGACGGCCCCAGAGCAGAGCGGACGCCATTACGCTGTAAGTCACATCTACGGTCAAATCTCTTAATATCATGTTCTTTAAATACAAAATGAATGTGTAAAGCCATTTCAGGCTACTATGTTAAGACGACTTTTAGGGTCAGTTTGTCCGTGCAGGGCCTAATAAGCTAGATAAGCTAACTTTCCCCGCTCTTGGAACAACCGGAGCTTACAGCGGCCCTTCGAACTTACGTCGCCGCGCTAATGTACTCTTGCTCGGCCACTTTTCTGAGAAGTTTCGTAAGTGCTGGGAGTCTTGATATTGCAATAGAAATTATACAAATCGAGTTTTTACTTCACTGTATTTGCTAGTATACCCTCACAACTAGAATTGTATGGCTGAAATATAAAGAAGGAGCACTACAAAAGAGTTTTCTATAATACATTTTCATTGGTAAATGTGAGGTATTGGTTTTTATACAGCATTTATCTGTACTGTACTGGATCCAGGGCAGATGCAGAAACATGCATATTTTGTTATGTTGTAATATAGGTTTTATATGTACTGTAGCTATGTTATCTGAAAAGAAAAGTATAAACATCACCACTGAAGTAACTTAAATTATTTACCATTTGTTTTTGTTTCTTTATTTACAGATAAGTTTCTGGTGGATGACAGCGTTTCCTCAGACATGACTGAGCTCCCACAAGGCAGACCTGTTTAGGGTATAGTTCAGAGATGGTCCTTCATACACATCCAAGGTAAGTTGTAAAATATCTCCACTTTAGCTTATGCCAAAGAGCTAGGTTTATTCCTTTGATTTACAATATATGACTTTGTGTGTCATTGTAGGTCTGTGCTATGGGCTCTCCAGTTTCACCGATAGTAGCTAACCTCTACATGGAGGAAATGGAGAAGAAAACCTTGGCCTCATACCAAGGTAACAAACCCAGCCACTGGCTCAGATATGTAGATGACACGTGGATCAAAATTAAAGAGAGGAAGTGGCACCTTTTACAGATCACATCAATGCTGTGGACCCTAACATTAAATTTACTCGGGAGGACGCTAAGGAGAAACAACTTGCCTTTTTAGATTGTAAAGTTATCATAGGGGAAAACAGACAACTTCAGACAGAGGTTTACAGGAAGGCAACTCATACTGACCAGTATTTGATGTTTGACTCTAACCATCCACTCCAGCACAAACTAGGGGTCATCATGACGCTCAGACATAGAGCTAAAGAGGTGCCTACCAGTGCAGAAGGAAAGACCAAAGAGGAACAACATGTCCAGAGAGTCCTCTCAGACTGCGGCTATCCTAACTGGTCCTTCACTAGAGCACAAAGGACAGGAAGACCCAAAGAGCAGGACAGACAGACTACAGAACCCAGAAGAAAGGGAGTTGCAGTGCTGTATGTATCCGGGGTATCAGAGAAACTTCAGAGAATCTTTAGGCAGCACAGGATCCCAGTGTACCACAAACCGGTGAACACACTGAGACAAAATTAGTTCATCCCAAAGACAAAACTCAGAGCCACAAACAAAGCAATTGGTTTATTCTATTCGATGCAAAGAAGAAGAATGCAAAGAACATTATATTGGAGAAACCAAACAAGTCTTACAGAAGAGACTTTATCAACACCGAAGGGAAAGCACAAGCGGCCCTCAGTCGGCTGTGCACCTTCACCTTAAAGCCTCCAATCACTCTTTTGAGGACGGGGAGGTCAAAATTCTAGCTAAAGAAGAACGTTGGTTTGAAAGAGGAGTAAAATAAGCTATTTTTGTCAGAAAAGAAAATCCCTCCATGAACCGAAATGGTGGGCTAAGATTTAATCTTTCTTCTGTTTACTCCAATCTGCTTCGGGGAAAACCGACAGGACAGGCCCAGTCCAAGAAGACGATACCTCAGCTAACAATAGAACAATAGGCAGGTAATTAGCAGTGATCAGCCATGAATAGGACAGGACTGACCGATACTGGGGGGAGCAGGTCGTTACAGACGCTCTACTTCAAAGGTGTTTACCCACAGGTGAGAGTAGCTGTGATTAGAGGGGAGGAGCCGGGCCAACCCCAACTCCTCCTCCTGGTCTTTATCTACGCTGTGTGCTGATAGGAATTTCTTCCACTGACGAAGCCTTTTGGATGAGAGGCAAAACGTTTGGAGACCTCAACTACCGAGTACAGAAGATGACTCAAGTACCTTCATTGAAGATTGTAGGTCTAAATTACTGGTGTCAAGCTGACTTTGACTGGCAAGATCACACTGTCCTGATGATTGGAGCGTGGAGTGCTGAAGACTGGATAAATGAACAGGTGATCTATGGCAGGGCACCAAAGGGAAACTGGGATCACATTTATACAGTAGTTTTCTGGAAATAAACGTCTTATATATATATATGTAATTCATTTACAGAGGACATGAAGCATGTGCAGAAAGGGTATGCTTTAGGGTAGTTCAGATCCAGTCCTTTCCTGATGCTGCTGATGCTTCACTGTCCAAGGTAACGTATTGTAAAATATCTCCACTTTGGCTTGTGATAAAGACAATATTTACTCCTTTGATTTGTTGTAATCTAGTATGGATTTTGTGTCACTGAAGGTTCAACTCACTGGTGTCATGTTGACTGACTGGGCTCACTGTCCTGATGACCAAAGAGGACCCTTCAGTAATCAGTGAGGAGAGCTTAAGGTAAACAGAGTCCTTTGTGTCTGCACAGGAGGACTGACCACAACCATCAGGGCCTGCACAGGAGGAGCTGCCCAGCCACACCCACCTCACTCTGAAGTTGTCTGTTGTCTCTGTGCAGCTCACTCTGGGTGTAAAAGGCTCTACAGCTCTGGGACTAGTGTCTTAGGCTCAGAGGAGCAACGGAGAAGTTTGAACGATTGTGGCTTGCGTCAAGCGGCTGGAGTTGCGGTGGGCGGGAGCGGCTGCTTGACTGTAAAAGGGCCTTTAGGCTTTCTAATAATTACTTTCTCATATTATTAATGACTCAATATTTCTTCGCTAATAGTCCAACATATTAGCAAGACAAAAAGCTATCGAAATCTTGTTTTAAACTGGGTGAAAGAATATTAACGACATTATTGGTTTGTGTTAAATTATCCAGAGTTTTGTAAATTTGCATATGTGTGGTACATCCTCATTGGCGTTGATGTAAATGACACTACTGTATTCATTAATAAACTACTGCATCGGTTTTTTTTAGCATTCTCTTCCTTTAGTAGTAGTAGTAGTGTAATATTGCCTTGTTGGTTATTTTATTGCTATTATTCATTTTTTCTATCCCAATATGAAAATGAAACCATTTTTAGAAAGTATACAAACCCTTTATGTAGTTATGAAGCAATTCAATATATATAATATATAATATATATATACACACATCCTATGAATACATTTCATTTGTCACAATCATAGCAGTGTGGTTTGGAATCTTAATAAATCTCCGCTTATGGAAAGTCACAATAATTAGTTATGTGTTGCTATTTGCAAAAGCCTGGCTCTACAAAGAACAAGCACCTTGTGTGAACACTATAAGCATCCGACAGTCATAATAAGGACTTTTTGTGCAATATTCCTTATATCCAATGTAATGTTTTCTATGCGACGCTGGGAAGCAGCACCAACAATATCCCCTACAGAGAAGTGTGGACATCAGGAGGAGCCTCTGGGCTTCAGGCTGGACCTGCAGAGATTGAGGAGCTTCATGTTAGTCAACAGGGTTTGACATTAGGAGCCAAACAAATGAGTGATTTACATTTTGACCCTTTTATTGTGTGTATTTTTCTGATTTTTAAACTGTGTCGTTAAGCACTTTGTGGCTCTTGTCTGAAAGGTGCTACAAATAAAGATTACGTACTCACTCAAATAACATAGTAGTAAACTTACCAAGTACATGAAATGCTACTAGTACGGTTTATTAGTGCCATTATTTAATTTTCATAAATTAGCTTTTTACAGTAAAATGTTTTCATTCGTTTTCATTTGCTGCCGTCGTCCAATGCTACAAACACATGCTATATCCATCATACATTTGGTATTTAGTTTTGGGCTAAATACTTCGAGAAACATAAACTTACTTGAGGTGTTTGTTAGTTCGCGTTTATCCTTGTTTTTAGTCCAGTCCGTCTTGTTTTGCTCAGACTAAAACACACGAGGGAGAACTCTGCTCGTTCATGAGTCTTCACGCACACGCTCGCGCACGTCCACAGCACTGGTGACGTCACGTCATTGGAAAACTTTTTAAAATTATTATTGATTATTATTGATATTTACAATTTTTTTACGAAGAAAAAAGTCCATGTCCTAAAAATAGTCATTTTTAAGAAATATATTTGCCTTAGTCTGAAACTCCAGATGCCCTGTGGACCATTTTACAGGCTGCTCCTTTTACATGGTTGTCTATGGCGAAAAAGGCTTTTGAGCCGAAGGCTGCAATATCACAGCCTGCCACTATCACAACTCATTTCAGAGCAAAGGGGGCGGACCCCCCCCCCCCCCCCCCCCCCACTGGGTCCAACCTCTAGCTTTGATTGACAGACAAAGTCATTCTGCTGAAAAACCACATAGGCCATTGAGAAAAGGGCATTGTGAAATAAAAACATTATTTTGTAAAAATTAGTTTTTTTCCCCATAAAATCTTGAAAACTTCAATAAAAAGGCATTATCTAAAAAGTATGATATTGTGAAAATAATCATAAAATATTTAATGATTAAAAGTAGATAGTAAAGAATAATGCAATATATTTCACTATAATATTACCCAATATTACAGGTATTCATGGTCATATTATATATTTGTCTGTTATTTATCAAGATTAAATTTATTTTAAAATGTTGTATTTATTTATTTAATTATGAGTCATTTGGGCTTCCATACTAATACGCTAGCTAATTATGAACTGTTTGCATCCCGTTATAAAGCTAAGGTTAGCTTACTGTAAACAATGACACCGGTCACCACAGAAGTTTTTCACAACGTAGCATGCACGTGTCTTTACTATGTATATTTCTGTGCATACTGGCATTACATCAAATGCAACATTGAGATTTGGAGACGTGCAGACATGCAGTAGGTCTAATGCCAAACGCTAAATGTAGTGCTAACATCTGAAGTTCTTTTGTATGATAAATGATTGAGGGCCAGCGGGCTACATATGTTTTTGAAGGAAATGCGATTCAAAATAAAGCTTACTCTAAGAATTGTATTAGAATTGAACAATGTTGTTACATTTTGTGTAAATATGTATAACTATGTTTCCAGTTACCAAACGGGATCAGGAGCTCCAACATCTACTCTTATATATTAAAAAAACTATTTCCTGCTCATATTGCTGTGCCAACACTATCGAGCATCCACGGGGACTTATCTGAGAGGTAAGAATGTTTTTTTTTTTGTAAATTAGATTAGCAGTCAACACCACAGTAAAGGGCAGACAAAAATATGTATTGAAATTCAAAGCCCCATACCCCCAAAAATGTGTGAACTGTAGTGGATTGAAGAGAATAGTCTAATGAAAGAGGAAGCCTCTACATCAAGTACTGCAGAGTAAGTAAAACATGTTACATACATGGTATCTGTATAGTTGTTACACTGGTCATTGAGAATGAAATGAAAATAATGTTGCTGTTTTTGGTTTAGTTTACCATCACTTGGTATTCCTGAGGGGAGTACAACCACACTGTGAGGATTTGTGCTTGTGTTTCCAAAACAAGTTTAAACATATCAAGTTCTGGTCCACATAAATACATGCATGCATACATAAGCAACAGAACATGTAAAACTTTGTACATAATGAACATTTTTACAGACTGTGTTCACAGGACAGGGCCTCTCTGAGAAGGAAAACTGAATGACCTTCAGCACATAAGTGAGCAGGACACAGGGAGAGGTCAACATTACAGAAGTGTTTACTGATGCCCACTCACAGATTTCTGCTCTTTTCAGTGTCATTGTATCTATGTTATGAAACTTGTAATTGGACACATCCAAAGCAATTATATTTGTAATTTTTGAATTTATAAACCTGACACAGGAAATGAGATATACAAATACAGTGGTGTGGCGCACACGATATGTGGCATGGGTCTAAGAACTTGGGCAAAAAGCTACATGCAATAAGTAAAATTGTGAGCTTTGTAAACGATACTTATTGTTAATTTATACTGTACATGTATTTGATTTTTGTTTCTTGTCTGTGTAGGCTGGCCAGCAAAAGGGATGTTTCACAACTACAGTGGAACAAAGACCTTTGTAATCATTTCTGGTTCTGCTGCATGAATGTGACGCACTGGAGGAAATAAAGAGCTACTAAAATAGTTCAAGGCTGACTGATTTCATTTAGGATTTTCCCCTTTCACTATTTGATTGACTCTTTATTTCCTCTTCGCTGCAGAAACTATTCTTTCTTCGATCAACTTAAAACAACTCTCAAAGAAAGCAACATTTACCGAAAACAATGTTAGTTTCAACTAACATTGAAACTAACATTTCAATGTTAGTTTCTAATCTGGTGTGAAACATCAGATTAGAAAATTAGATTAAAACACCAGATTCTAATCTGGTGTAAAACATCTTTAAATATTGTTTCTGCACATTGCCCCAGTTACATAAACTAAAAAAAAACTGCAGGTGCAGGTTAAACGTGTGCTCAATCATTTCACTTTTGGATCCAGCACACAAGCCTCACCAACTGTTGGATGTGCGTGTCTTTTTCAATTCAGCACGTTTTCTTTGTGTAACATCAACCCCGGGGCTATAATCCGACGTATTTACATTTGTTTGTTTATTTACATCTGGTCTCTTCCCTCTTTTCTTCTAAACAAAAATATATTTACATAGTTACTCCTCTCTTAAACCATCTTTTCTTTTTCATCAAACGACCTGAGAAATTCTACATTTCTCTTAGTGACTAGGGTCTTCTTTCCTATGGCCAAATCCCAATCCAAGAAAGATCTATCTTCCAGGAAAGACAGAAGCAAAACATCTTCAACTATATGAATGAAAGAATGGAATTTTAATATTATTGTTGTAAACAAGCTTTATTAACCAATAAAATGATTGTTTAGACATTTCAGGTGATTTTAATGTGCATGTGGATGTGACCAATGACATGCATTCAAAAGAACTTAGTGCTGTTCTTGAAATGTTTGGTTTAACTCAGCACGTGGGTGAGGCAACTCACAACAAAGGTCACACTCTAGATCTGGTTATTACAAAATGTATTAATATATCAAATGTGAATGCTGTTGATGTTGCTTTATCTGATCATTTTTGTGTCTTCTTTGACCTGTCTGTTACACCCAAACCAGTGGTTGGGCCTGGAGTTATTCAAAGAAGACACATAAATGATACAACAAGGACACAGTTTATGGAAATGATCAGATTTGAAAATTCTCCATATTCTAATGCTGATAATCTGTTGGACTCTTATACATCAAGCGTCTTATATAGGAGAGCAGTGCCTCAGGGCCGGCCCCAGCCTTCATGGAGCCCCGAGCAGAATCAGACTCAGAGATCAACATGACGTTATCACCTTCACTCACTACAATAAGGAAGAAGGAAGAAGTGTAGAGGAAGAGAAGACAAGGAAATGTAACGCGATGAGTACAAAAATAAACAGTTCTTTGCTGATGGGGAGGTGTCACATGTCTCTCTAACACAGTACTTTTGTGTTTGTTAGTTTCCTAAAAGTGATCGAATAACCCTGTGCAGCGCTGAGAAGTGCAGGATCACTGAGTGGTCACTGAGGCAGCTTCAGCAGCCACTCAGAGATCACATCTACACTAGGGATGGGAATCTTAGGCCTCTGTCCGATCCGATTCGCATCTCGATACACCGGCCACGATCCGATTCATTTAAGATACACATGGTGACACCGGAGCTGCGATGTGATTGGAATCATCACCATGACCACGATACATCTCGATCCACACATCTGTAACCACCACCAGCCCGATACCATTCCATTTAGGCCAATTATCACCGTGCATCTTGATGTTTCGCCATCCATGCTATGCTTGATGCAATGATTCAACAGAACCAGCTTAAATAAATTAAGATTTGACAAATATTCACAATTATTGAGGCCATTAATTGATATTAGACAACTTTAAAGTTAACTCCATATTTTTTTATGTAGACTGCATATTGAACTTTTTTATGTTTTGTATTCTATGGGTTTATCCACCTTAAGATTGTTTTTTCTTTAGTTTTTTCAAAAAATAATAACGCACACAGAAAAGCTCACATGGTTATGCTAATTAATGGGCGGGGCTTCCTCTGCCTCTCAGCACAGTCTCACGTGTTCTCCCACCTGACTCGAATGCAGTGCAGTAAAGTGGATTTTTGGACTCTTTCTGGACTCTTTACACTTGTAAGTGGACATAATGAGTTGGGCAAATGAAGATGGCTGATCATGGCGATGTTTGGAATATTTATCAGCGTTAGTCTTCCTGCAACTTTTCATCGCGTTCTGCACACGGGCAGAGCCGTGGGAACGTATTTTGGTTAAGGGGTGCTGAGGGATAATATTGCCCCTAAAAACGCTTTTTTTTCTGTGCTTATTTCCTATTCAATAACATTGCTAGCAATGTTCTTGGAATGGGCACTGATTGTACATCTTTTGATTCAAAGAATAGACGTGATGTGATATTGGTACACGGATTGTGGTGTTGTGGCCTGGCTGGGCAAAAAGCATTTCTGTGGAGTGGACAATTCAGGTTTTATGTTCCAAAAGTGTCTTCTTAACAGTTGCATTTCATATGAACAGATAATTCCAGTGCAGTCGGAACCCATTGGATTAAAAGCAGCCCAGTAAAACTAACTGTAAACGCACAATATCAAGACCATATCCTACTGTAGTTGATACAGTAATGCCAATTGAATCCTTGTTTCTTGAGCTTTTTCCATAAGACACTGCAAGGTGAATGTATGAGCTATCATGGAAACTGCAAAATGGGAATTTGGAGCACTTCTTTGTACTCCCTCAACGATGGGAACGTTTGATGAATAGTGAGGCCCTGTGGCTTAGTTGGTCAAAGTGCCTGTCTAGTAAACAGGAGATCCTGTGTTCAAATCCCAGCAGTGCCTTTTAAGAGGTTATTTTGAAAACTGTGTCTGCTTTGAATCAAAAGATGTACAATCAGTGCCCATTCCAAGAACAAGGGAAACGGCCAACCGTCCCTGGGTGGGCTTGAAGGGCTGGGGAACACTTGTCCGTCAAAGATGGGGAAGAAGCGGGGAGGAGGGGAAGGGAAAAAATGAGGGAAAAATGAGAGGAAAAGGGAAAAAAAGAAGAAAAAGTGAAGGTGAGGTGGTATTTATTTAGTGTATTTCTGACAGCCTGGCCTCAGAATAGACACTGTCAACTAGTTTTCTTTCAAATTAAGTAAGCGGTGCGGGATTCGAACTCACTCCTGCTGCGCAGACATGGTGTTTTCATCCGATCAGTGACGTAGATTGCCTTATTGACTCCTGGAGTTGGAAGGTGTACCTTAAACCTGACCAATAAAATTAAAATTTGCTAGAAGGGAATGGGAGGTTGTGCTGATATATTGTAATTATTCTTCCTTATTTATAAGCAGATAGAAGTTGTTGGTTTTATTTGTTAACGTGATACCTGACTTTGATTTGTTTGACATAAAATATATACAGTATATTTTAAGCTTCAAAAGATTTATTCAACAATAATTATTACAAATCAACTATGTACAAATACTTTACATTGATTACAGTACAAAACTATACAAACATTACAACATTTTTCAGTTTACATTACTACAACTTCGAACAAACATTATAGCTACACTCATGTAAATATATTAATTTAGCATACATTCTTTCACATAAATCACAAACTTACTATACATTATACAGGCTATATTTACAAAAATATATGAATTAACATATCGAAACATTAAGGGGTAATGTGGTTTAAAGGTGCTTTAATACAGTATTATTATTTTGGCCAATGTCAGATTAAGATGAGAATAAAATAATGAGCGCACTGAAAACAATCACAAAAAACAAGCTGCCAAACAAAACCATGACATCACGCAGTCATTTATTTATCTGCTTCCTTTTGGCCTTTCCTCATCTCCTCTAACCACTGCTGCTTAGAAAGGGTTTCAAAGTTTGGGCAGTATACTTTGCCATGGTATTGGCTGTGCCCAGTTTCAGCAGTGCGGAACTGGCCACATTTTTCATTTTTGCAAGTGTTGGCCTCCACAGTCCTCTTGTAGGCCCTCTTAGGTACTGCAGTCTGGGCTGGAGCACTTGCTAAGGTACTGATACCTGGAACCTGTGGCACAGACAGAAACACTGGCACATACTGTACAGCCTGAGGAGTTGGCATGAGAACTGGAGGACCCTGAAGTGTTGGTCTGTAGACCGGAGCAGCCTGCTGCCATGGAGTGAGGACAGGAACAGACTGAATTCTTGGAGGAAGGACTGGAGTCTGCAGCCCTGGAGTGGCGGGAGCAACAAATATTGGTGCTTTAGGCCTGATGCTTTGCTGACATGAAACTCGCTGCCTTGTCCGAGCCTGTCCAGCTGTGTTCTCTGGCAATCTGTACTGATGCTCCTGTTGTGCCACCATGGGAGCAGGCAGTAGCGACCTGGCTTCAGGCAGGGGCTGCTCAGAGGTGGACGGAGGCTCAGGCAGGTTTGTTCCCTGTAGCAGCACAGAGACCTCTTGTCTCTTCTGCCTCTTGTTGTGCCATTGGGTGAGGGTGGTCTGATTCACCATGACAAGCTGCATGTTGTCCAGAGCGTTACTGACCACGAGTTGCCGGATGTTATGGTAGTCCCTCAAATGAGAGACCACCTGGAGTCAGTATGGCTTCCCCTTCGCACTGGTGCTGGGTGGAGAACACAGAGCCTAATGAACACGGCCTCCACCAGACGGCAGCAATCAGGCCACTGAGCAGGAGCACTACCGGCCCCTAACACACAGCGGGTAGTACTCTCAACCCCAGGGGTAGAGCTGGGCTTCTTTGGTACACGGAAGCGGCCACTCAGCAGCCTCTCCTGATGTCGTGCCATGTACACCACCCGCTGTCTGTCTCTGTCGTCCAGCTTCTTCCAAAGGCCAATGATGGTGTCGGCCTGTTGGTTGGTGAGACATAGAGAGGTCTGATCCCGGAGTCCCACAAGATATGCTGCCAGCCTGTCTACATGCTGGAATCCCGGCACATTTTGGTCATCTACAGCCTGAGACAATGTAAATGACAATGTAAATTAGTGAGCGATTGTCAAAGTGCAATTTTAATATACTATTAGTCATGCGGGCTTTACCCTACACGTATTGCCTCAATGAGTCTTACCATTTCCTCCTCCACCTCCTCCTCCTCCATGAATGTTTGAGCAGGCTCAGCGTCACCAGAGGCCAATTCAGCAGCTGCACCAGGACCCAGGACTGCAAAAAGGAAGGCAATCAATAGGTTATACATGTTTGTTTGCATTGTAATGGTAATTATATACAGCCTTATTTATTACTTTGTTATTACAATATTAAATAAGTGTACCTGGAGTAGTGGTGGGCTCAGGAGCAACCTCCAGGGGGTGGAGAGTGGGGTCCTCTGCCAGGTCTGAGAAGCCCTCATCTTCCTCTTCATCCTCTACCTCATGCTCCTCCACCAGCTGAGCTGTCTCCCCGGAATCTGGGTGCATGTCTTGCAGTGCCCGCCCAGTCTGCCGGTATAAGTACTCCACCCCAATTAGCTCCTATTACCAGTAAAGGAGCCAGTGTCAAGGGTAATAATGTAATCAGAAATAAAATTACAATTGTGAACATAATTGTGATCGTATGACATTTACCAGTGTACTGAGAGGGGGGAGAAAACTCAGGTGCCACTTTCTTCTTCCACAACTTTTCATAGTTGAGATTCACACTGTGAAGCAGGTTGCCCTGGTAACAGCGGAGTCCAGATGGTGTTATGGACAGGGCAGCAGTGGCACGGTCCTGGTTCCAACGGTGAAGCCCTTCAAGCAGGTACAACTGGAAATTCAAGCTGTTGGCACTAGTCCCTAAATACGACATGGAAATTATGAAATAACATTCAGGTATACTGATAAATACAAATGGTATGGTTAAGACAAACCTGGTATGAAGCGATTGAGGTGCAGGTGGAATGACTCCAGAGAGTTGGAACCTCTGGCACACCTGTATGTGGGCAGCCGCACACCTCCTTTAGTCAGTTCCCCTGTTTTTGTGTACAGAGCAACACCCGGAGGATCCTGAATGCATTTAATATGTTTCCGCTGGACCCGCCAGATATGCTCCATACGCTCCCTATCAAACAGGGGAACTCCCATGTTGTCGTTCCCCCCTGGTCCCATCAGGTTCTGCAGCAGCTCCTCCAGTAGCCGGGTGGTGCAGCTCTCACCTCTGGTCCTCCTCTTGCAGTGAAGAGCCAACTCGCCCTGTTACAGCTGGTCTTTGACATAGCGGTCACTAAGGCCGGAGAGGCCATCTTTTTGAAGCTGCTGCCTTTTGGCATGTACCAACAGATGCACATCAGCTGGATCCCATTCAAATAAGCACGATGACAAACTTTTCATGAATTTTGGATAAAGCTGATGAGCATCTGTTGTGCAGCCCACCACAAGCCGTCGCATGAAGTGCCAGATATCAAGACGAATGGCCATATCTGGCCACTCGCTGAATCTGGCTTGCAGCTTGGTCTCCCCTGCTTCAATGCAGCAGCCACAGTCCACATACAGAAGCACAGGAGGATCCACAGCAGCCTGCTGGTAGCGTCTGACCATGATGCTGCCATCAAGTCCAGCCCAGGTCCCTCTTGAGCAGTTAAGACACTGATTAGAATTTGGCCATGCTCGTTGCCCACTGAGGTGACCCATGTGGCTGTGCCCTTGGCCACTCCTGCCAGCTTCTTTGTGATCTAAAAACATAACATATAATTTATAATTAATTATTTCTGTTTTAGCTAGTAGCAGATAAAGTATGTAGTACAGCCGTAATTGTAAATTAAATATATAATGCTTCTAACCTTCTTTGTAGAATCCATTTTAAGGATTGAGCCATAAGCGGATGTTATTTTGGCTCTGATGTCATCCAGCCTGGTCAGAATATCTTGACTGTAGACAGACAGGAGCCACTTGCAGCTGGGCACAACAGCAGGCTGTGGAGGCTCCCTGAAGGTGACAGGCAACAGTCCCTGCTGGTCGAAGAAGTACTTACACTCAGTGGTGTACTTATTCACCCTCCTCAGCCAGTCATTACTGTGGTTCTCCTTCAGCTGATTGAGAAGCCGCGTTGGACTGTTACCCTGCGACCTCTGCTGTAGTTGCCCGATGACCAGGATGTCACAGGCAAACCTTGTTTATAATAAATAATATGAATTAGTTCATGTTAAGTGAAATATTTCACATGAAATATGTTACGCATGTACAATAATACTTACTTTTGAGTAAGAATGACGCAAAAGTCATCTCGGAGGGAAAGATGTAGCTGGGACAGGACTGTCTGACTCCAGGACGCGTGGCTGGCTCAACACTTCATGCAAATAAGAGTCTCTGTAACCATGTTGTATGTCCGCTTTATGTCCAGCACCCTCCGTGCCTTCTTGTGCAGTCCACCACCTGTGAGCTGGTGTCCTCCACAGGCAGGGTTGGGACAGACCACTTTCACTTTCCGCTGCTTGTAGGGCATCCAGACAAGCAGTGGATGTGCAAAAAAGCGGTCTGGTGTAAGAGCCTGGTGGTAAAGGTGGCCTGGCTGTGGAGGATAATACCACAGGTCCAGGTGGTCATGGAGCTCGGCCTTTCCTTTAGGGCAGGGGTCTCGAACTCATTTGGACTGGGGGCCACAAATGCAAATCCAGTGTTGGTCGGGGGCCGCAACAGACGAAGCCTTTTTTATTAAGTCAGTTATGATTTAGCAACTTTTTATTGTTTGCTGTAATATACCTTAAAATAGACTGTACCTTAACTATCTGCATATTTTTAAGCTTACAGAGGTTTCCAATTGGCCAAACATTTGCTGAGCTTCTAAATTAGAAATTACAGACTTAGACAATTAATGTTTTTGTAATTAATCTCATTTTGGTTCAGGTAAATTGGTTCAGGGCATCAGTGAATGATCTTTCAGGAGTCAGGTCCAGTTTCTGTCTGTTAGCCTATTTAGAAAGAAATGCAAAATGTACAACACATGTCATTTTAATTTAGTGTAGAAAGGCCCAACCAGGGACTGGAGCTGATAATGAGCACTAGCAATAAGCTTCACCTCAAGTAAATAATGTGGAGTCATTGGCCTCAGGCCTTTTTGTGACCTACAGTTAGATAATGGATGGGGCTTATATTTTTACCATCAATGTTGCTGTAATTATTTGCAGTATTTTTATACATTTCCATATTCTCTATTTTTAATGTAACTATGGATCATGTGTTCGCACGTGTCCTTAAGATTAAATTAATTGATATGATGTGCTTCTTGTGTGTGAGCACACAATGTTGCTCTGAGAGAGAGATGGAGAGAAAAGGCTCCTCACTTTACTGTTGTGATAGCCTGTTTTTTACCAAACCCTCGTACTCATTTCGTTTCGTACATGTAGGGAAATTATAATTGACCGGAGTTTACGGATGGCTAAGGCCAGGCTACAGTTGTGACGCTTTTAAACACTAATTACGATGTGTTCACTTTGCAAAGTCATAAAGGTAAAGACGGTAAAGGTGCTTTTTGTCATGCTGCAGTGCTGTCACTTTTCCAGCACATGTTAGCTGAACAACTAAAGTTTCTCCCTCGCGTTCTGACAGTCTCCCACCTGTTTCAGAAGCTCCTCTCACAGTCCGCTGCTGTTAGTCCGTTTCTTTGTTGAAAAAAGTTGATAAATCATCTGCAAAAGCGCCGCATCTCTCTTCCCCTGTCTGATGTTGTGGTCATTCTCACGTCCGCAGAGGCAGTGGCGCTGCCGCGCGGTGCCTCATGGGAAATGTAGTTCTAATGTGTTTAATGCCATTTACCGGCGGGCCGCATGTAATATAAATAAGAAATCATCTCGCGGGCCGCAAAAAATTATCTCGCGGGCCGCATTTGGCCCCCGGGCCGCATGTCTGAGACTCCTGCTTTAGGGCCTACTCTGAAGAGGGTCTTCAGAATCCATTTGTGGTCTTCAGGAGGCAAGCTCTCAGACCACAAGCGGGGGAGCTGAAGTGAGACCAGGTGTTCCTCGACAGTGGCAGTCTAAACATATACAGTACAAGTAAAAAAACAAAAACATTTTACTGTAAAGTTGATCATTATTAAACAGCACTTACTAAGCCAACAGGGATGGGTTCAGGAGGCAGAGAGCCTGGAGCATCTTCTTCATATTCTACTGCCTATAAATGACTCTTGAGTTAGTCATTATAATTAATAAAGTCGTATTTAATAAAAGTCACAACTGTGTTACTCACTGGGAGAGGAGTGCTGGGAGCTTCTTCAGCCACAGATACAGTACATTACCCTGTTAAATGATCAGTGTTATACACTATTGGCTATGCACTATTTTTAATTGTGTAATGCTCTTACCTCGATTATGTGCCGTTTTCTTGCCAGAGAGAGGTTGGGCTTTGCAGCATTACTCTGGCTCCCACCAAATCTGGGCTTCATGAACTGAATGAACAACCCAGTCTCACAGAAAACTGTAACAGTTTAACAATATGGCACTCATGAAAATGTGTCTATTTCACAGTTTCACCTCCCAAACTGTAGCTATTCTACACTTTTTTGTTGTATTGATTTTTATTAGAGTCACGTGACCTTTCCGAACCTTCTGCGCTCTGCAGTTAAAATGGCCGACGTTTGTCACATTTTCGGGACAAAATACATTATTACTGCTTATTTAAGGCATTTATATCACATTTTCTTCAAAATCTGGCGAGAAATGTGTAACTTTGATTCAATATATTAAAGTACTGGCATTTCAAAAGCTTTAGATTTCGAGTTTGACCAAAGTTTACACATTATTGTTTTATTGTTACAGTTTAAATTGTGCGCGTTCTCGTTGGAGCACACGTGATGCTTATGCAAATTTACTTCAATGGTTCTGCGTCTGTGTGGAGCTCTATATATTTTTCTTATTATGTCTATGGTTGCAGTCAAAGGTGAATTATGAAATGTACTGATATCTAAATTATTCTGATGATGTATATCAAGATTATAGCGCATATTTATTATCAGCAATAATGTGAAGACTGTGATATTAATTGGAAAGGTGTTTTGTTCCATAAAGGTTAGCCCCGAAAAAGCACATTTATAGTTTTTAATGGAAGCCTATTTTATTTTATTTTTAGAATTATTATTTTTATTATTTTTTCAGAAAAAGGTAAACAGAACCGAAGATCGCTTACGTTTCCACACGGACCCGTTTTAGTGACGCACCCATCTCCCGTCAACTTCTGTAAGTTTGTTGACTTGTTTTTAATCGTGTTCTGTTCATTTACCTGCTTCCTAAACATAGGTGAACTCTTCTAATGTCTACCATAGAGACTTGCTGTAAGCTGTACGTGAGTATATTTTTGCTGGGATACATTATGAGCTACTTAAGTTTTTGTTAGACATGATTTTATTTAGTATTTTTAATAATGCAAGTAATTATTCAGTGCTGAACCTCTAAATGAGGATCTAAACTGATTAAATCAGGACTAAAGCATGTCTAACAAAGATTAAACCAAGAACCTGAATACATCTTTACCAAGGCCCAAAACCATTGGATGCAGGAGTAGAACTTTTTTCATCTGCTGTAAACATATTATTAGTAATGAATCATTCATTCCTTTCTTTGTGCAACGACAGACAGACGTCTTTTCTGAATGGAGAAGATGGAGGATTATCCACTCTACTGCATCAAATGATTCCAGGTTTGCACATCAGTCAGAGGGCTGCACACGTTTGGAGAAATATCTACTTGCGATTTTTCAGACAGGTTTTGCAATTGCAGTTACATTTTTGTACTTTTGTTAATACAAAAACCTTGTAATTGTGACCATGTAAAATAGATAAAAAATAAGGGGCAACACCCGCTAATAAGGTCTTCCTGAATATTTCACTGAAGACACTAAAGTGTGCAGAAGTTTTGTGGAAATCGGCTCTCATTTAAGCTAGGCTTCTTGTCATGAATGCTGAAGTTGGCTTTGCCAAAGCTATTTTGTAAATGTTTTGTGGTGTTTAGAGGCACTGTTTGAGGGGATAATATGACTGACCAAGCTTGTGTGGATTGGTCCTTTCTTTACCTTTGTTTTTCATAATCATTTTATGTTTATGTCCCAGCATTACTGATCTGCACCCTGGAATATCCTGGAATAATCACTTGTGCAGTTTTGATGACATCTCTTGAAGTGTTATGACCATCGAGCACAGCAGGTAAAATCACGTTATACAGAATAATTAGCCTCTGAATTAGCTGGTGTGGTGTTATATTTATACGGCAAACCAGAGCGCCCAAAAGCATATCGAGCATATCAGGTTCTGAGCATAATTCATACACAATTGAAGCTTATCTCACAAACAGTCACTCAACTCCACACAGAACAGCCGTGATGAAGTGATTGTAGATGGTATGCAAGTGATGTCACAGCATTCCAACAGAATAGCAACAGAAGCTAAATGAGTGGCAGTAAAACGTATGTTATGTTTTGGGGGTTTTTGCCTCCAATTTCTGACAAATGCTTAGAGTGAAATGATGCGTTCCCTCTATTTTGGTGCAAGGCAAGATACACATTTGGATTTGCCACCAGGTGGCTAAATAGTCTAAATCTGTTGTCACAAAGTAACATTGAAATTAATATTTGCTCCAAATCTCAGAATTCTATAACATCATATGAAATTTTCTTCATGATATGTTAGTGATAACGTTGTTTGTATTTGCATAAGTGCTTCTCTTTTTTTCCGATTAATTCACAAGTGCTAAAATGTAATTCAATTTCACGTTCTAATGCGTTTGTCTTTTTGTTTTGTTTTTCACAGATCAAGACATTTACAGAAGATCGGGGACTGACATCCTGCTGTGCGTTCTGTCAGAATATGAAACGTATGTTATTATCTTCACATGGTCTATAATTCAGAGTTGTTGTTCATCTGCATGTTTTGAGCCAGAACTTAATAGTAGAAACAACTAGTCATCTTGGTTTTTCCATATGCAAAACTTCAGCAGATGCAGGGAAAGAAAGTCTGCACAACTGCATAATTAGCTTCCAAATTTTAATGTTTACTCACACCAAAAACGTGACGTTTCGGGCTAAGCGCCTTTCATCAAGACGAGGGATGTGCAAGTTTTTGTTTAGTTTTGTGCTACATATGCACATTTATAACCTTAAATTATAGCTAAAAATCTAATCAAACAAAGGCAAAAGCAGCTACCTGAGTAGTAATTGTCAAACAGCGAAGAAAAGTGTGCCATCAAAATGTGCACATTTACAGAATGTCTTGTGTTTAAACTGAATAAATAAGATTTCTTTCTTCTCCAGCTTTTACCGACAAAAAGACTACAACAAATGAAGAGGATGCATCTTTATAAACACACTGCCACAGCTGGAAGTCTGATTCTACTTGTTTCGTGTTTTGAGGAGAAACCAGACTTCCTTCCTGAGACTCTTGATTGAAACAAGGGATAACAGTGGAAAGGCTTCAAACTCTTGCGATTTGAGATTTTTTTTTTAATGTTTATGTCCATGATTTGCAATAAAATGAAAATGACATTGGTATCTTTCATGTTCGTAATGATATGATTGGTAGTATGTTGTTTCTCTGATATTTCCCGAGCTATTATGTCTGTGCATTAGCCTAAATATAGTATTGTCGTAATAGCCCAAAGAACAACTGTTGCTGTTTTAACTTGATCACATGAGGACAAGGTCATTTATCTGGCTATAGCTTATGCCATCTCTCCAACCACCACACCACTAAAACTGAGGAGGAAATAAGATCTGTATTATGACGTTTGTGAACTACAGAAAGCAATATGTACATTTTCATAAATTTCAATGTATGGTCAGCTATTCATAACCTAAATATATGCTACCTATCTGAAAGCTCAAGAAATTCAAAGGGAAAAGCTACGTGGTCAATGTATTTAGACCATCAGAGAACAATTAACTCGTCTTCCAAACATTAATAAAAAGTCCTTTTGAACTGGCATGAAACAGGCCTAAATCTATCTGGATAGGAGGATCACATGCAATCAACAGTAAGTGTTTCCGGGTAAAAAAAACAACTAATACAATAAACAACTCAAGAAAAACAACTACACGTGGGATGAGTTTGATTAAATATACTGAAGCTTTCTCAAAATCAAAACGTTAAAAATGTAATTATAACAAATACAAATTTCGGCCTAGTTTGAACGCTCATGACCTTTGTTTGTGGTTACCAAGGAAACCACGTAGTGGTGGAAAAAATTAAAAATAAATGGCCATCCGAAATAATTTGCCTAATTTTAAAGATCTACCTCATTAATCTATCAATATTAACTAGTTCCGCTGGTTTATTTGATGTCTAAACGCCCAAGGTTTAAGGATGTCAACCCTAGCTAGCATCAACATAATAGTGGACCCACTCGGCTAACAGTAAATAATGTGATACATTAAAATGACAAAACGTATTTACGAAGTAAACAAAGTTTTCATATTTTTTAAAACGTTATTAATAATTCGGCTACAGTTTATGGGTGGTTTATAGCGATTTTATTCATGTTTACAGCCCTAATCTCTGACCCTAATGTGGCAACTGCAGAACTTCAAAAATGGCGGCGATGGGCGTACAGATGCAGGGAGGGGTTCGTGGGAAATGTAGTAATATATGGTTAATTTATAATTTTGCTATTATTTCAAAATACTTTTATTAAAAATAAAATGAATGGTACTCATGTTGATAGTCAATGCATAATATAATACATATGTAATTGGCACGCCAATATTATGCCATTTAACATGATTACTAAATATTTATTTGTTTATGTAAATAATTTACAGCGCCCCCTAGTTTGAAGTGCTCTTATATTAACAATCAGGTCAAAACTAATCCAGCAAAATTTAGTTTGTGATGATAGCTATCACGGTTCCTGAAAAATGTGCATTTAAAAACTGGCCAAATGCAGTACTTAAGCCTAAATATTTAAAAACAGGTTGGGCTACAGGCATTATGATTACATCATCTTACTCCATTTAACATGAGCTTTCAGAAAATGCCTTTGATTTGCCTCTACTATAAAAAGTAATTTTTTTCACTTCAGCCCAGATGCCTCCTTCCAAGCTTACCTTTTAGCTGTCCAGCATGGACAAAAGTAAAAAGTTATGAAAGTTTATAATTAAACCATCAGATTTTGTTTACTAGCGATTGAAGACATGTCAACTATGCCAATTAATTGTATTTAAAGAAATTTGTACTGTATTTTAGCCAAACATGTTATTTTATTCCTGAAAAAGTGGCCAGGGCCAATAGCTAATTGATAAAAAAGAAAACACACACACACACACACACACACACACACACACACACACACCTAACTATATGATAAAGTATACAAATACTGTTTTGGATCACATAAAGTAAGTGTAATTACCCTTATCAAGAAGATTCTGGCCACATGCAAAATGTTTTATTAAGTTCTTACCCTTTATGCTGGATGAATATTACAAGTTGTTTTACTTTTACATATTAACACATATATTTCACGTGACATAGCGTAATAAGCCTGCATGATTTTATAGCGATCAGTGACTAGTAAAATAATAATGTAATTATGGAGATTCTTAGTGTTGCACCATGAGATCATGAATCCTGTCACTCAAAATTCTATCAAAATTCTCTACATATTTTTAATATCTGGTGTTATTCAAGAAATGTTGTATACTATGTCCTGGTAAAGACATAACAGAACACCCCAAAGACAAAAGAACAATGTAAACTGTAAAGATGTAAAAAAAAATATAACATTAAACATTACCAAGCATAAAACTGTGTTGTACACATACAGTAACTAACTTCCATAAACCAACCAGGGAACATACATGGGAGCAATCCTGATGAGTAGAATTAATAGCAGTAGCATAAGACCGTAATTGTTGAAATGTACAGCCAGAAGCCATCAAAGCCAGAAGAAAACAAACAGGTTGGAAACAAGAAAGTCTTAGTCTATACCAGTGCCTGCAAGACTGAACCAAAACATTATGTCGGAAAACACTGACCAGGAGTAGGTTAAATGTCCTACACGCTAAAAAGGCTCACAGCATTTTAAAATAGCATTTATAATAACCATGTTATAATACTATATATAATGTGGTTATCATGCATTCCATCCCTTTCAAATTCCTAAAACACTTGCCTCCAAAATGCTGATGCCATGTAGTGCTTTTTTATGTTTTTAAAGTGCATGCGCATATATCAAACCTATTCTGGTCATTTCAAAGCTCAAACTTCCTTCACTACAAATCAGTCCCTGTTAGGGCTGGGTGATGTAACAATAAAGCATGAAATGCAATTTCCTGAAACCTATGTGTCAGCTTTTTAGAATCGAGAGTTTTATTTGAACAAGTGGTGCAGAATGGAATGGAGTCTTCAGTCAGTAAGTTCAGTCTCTCTTAGTTGATGATGTCCTTCTTGTTCCCAAAAAACAAGTAAAATCATATTTCCAGCTGTGGCTTATGTTTATCCATCCATCCAACTTCTTCCACTTGTCCGTTGCCGGGTCGTGGGGGAACCGTCCGAACTGCCCAAGTCACATGGCTCCTCCTACAGGTGGTGGTCCATAGAAGGACGGTCTCACAATTCTAACCGGGCCTGTTGGTCTCTCATAAGGGGCCGCCCTCCTGGAGGGGAGGGCTTTGAGAACCTGAATGATCCTGGAGCTCTGTTGTCGGGGCTTCGTGCCCCTGGTAGGGTCTCCAATAGCAAACAGGTTCTGGTTGACGGATCAGACAAAGAGCTGTTCAGAAGTCCCTTATGGCTTGTGTTTATTAAGATGCATACTCTTCATTTCTGGTAGTCTTTTTGTCGGTAGAAGCTGGAGAAGAAAGAAATCTATTTATTCAGTTTAAACACAAGACATTCTGTAAATGTGCACATTTTGATGGCACACTTTTCTTTGCTGTTTGACAATTACTACTCAGGTAGCTGCTTTTGCCTTTGTTTGATTAGATTTTTAGATATAATTTAAGGTTATAAATTTGCATATGTAGCACAAAACAAAACTTGCACATGCCTTGTCTTGATGAAAGGCGTCACGTTTTTGGTGTGAGTAAACATTAAAATTTGGAAGCTAATTATGCAGTTGTGCAGACTTTCTTTCCCTGCATCTGCTGAAGTTTTGCATATGGAAAAACCAAGATGACTAGTTGTTTCTACTATTAAGTTCTGGCTCAAAACATGCAGATGAACAACAACTCTGAATTATAGACCATGTGAAGATAATAACATACGTTTCATATTCTGAGAACGCACAGCAGGATGTTAGTCCCCGATCTTCTGTAAATGTCTTGATCTGTGAAAAACAAAACAAAAAGACAAACGCATTAGAACGTGAAATTGAATTACATTTTAGCACTTGTGAATTAATCGGAAAAAAAGAGAAGCACTTATGCAAATACAAATAACGTTATCACTAACATATCATGAAGAAATTTCATATGATGTTATAGAATTCTGAGATTTGGAGCAAATATTAATTTCAATGTTACTTTGTGACAACAGATTTAGACTATTTAGCCACCTGGTGGCAAATCCAAATGTGTATCTTGCCTTGCACCAAAATAGAGGGAACGCATCATTTCACTCTAAGCATTTGTCAGAAATTGGAGGCAAAAACCCCCAAAACATAACATACGTTTTACTGCCACTCATTTAGCTTCTGTTGCTATTCTGTTGGAATGCTGTGACATCACTTGCATACCATCTACAATCACTTCATCACGGCTGTTCTGTGTGGAGTTGAGTGACTGTTTGTGAGATAAGCTTCAATTGTGTATGAATTATGCTCAGAACCTGATATGCTCGATATGCTTTTGGGCGCTCTGGTTTGCCGTATAAATATAACACCACACCAGCTAATTCAGAGGCTAATTATTCTGTATAACGTGATTTTACCTGCTGTGCTCGATGGTCATAACACTTCAAGAGATGTCATCAAAACTGCACAAGTGATTATTCCAGGATATTCCAGGTGTCTTCAGTGAAATATTCAGGAAGACCTTATTAGCGGGTGTTGCCCCTTATTTTTATTTATTTTACATGGTCACAATTACAAGGTTTTTGTATTAACAAAAGTACAAAAATGTAACTGCAATTGCAAAACCTGTCTGAAAAATCGCAAGTAGATATTTCTCCAAACTTGTGCAGCCCTCTGACTGATGTGCAAACCTGGAATCATTTGATGCAGTAGAGTGGATAATCCTCCATCTTCTCCATTCAGAAAAGACGTCTGTCTGTCGTTGCACAAAGAAAGGAATGAATGATTCATTACTAATAATATGTTTACAGCAGATGAAAAAAGTTCTACTCCTGCATCCAATGGTTTTGGTCCTTGGTAAAGATGTATTCAGGTTCTTGGTTTAATCTTTGTTAGACATGCTTTAGTCCTGATTTAATCAGTTTAGATCCTCATTTAGAGGTTCAGCACTGAATAATTACTTGCATTATTAAAAATACTAAATAAAATCATGTCTAACAAAAACTTAAGTAGCTCATAATGTATCCCAGCAAAAATATACTCACGTACAGCTTACAGCAAGTCTCTATGGTAGACATTAGAAGAGTTCACCTATGTTTAGGAAGCAGGTAAATGAACAGAACACGATTAAAAACAAGTCAACAAACTTACAGAAGTTGACGGGAGATGGGTGCGTCACTAAAACGGGTCCGTGTGGAAACGTAAGCGATCTTCGGTTCTGTTTACCTTTTTCTGAAAAAATAATAAAAATAATAATTCTAAAAATAAAATAAAATAGGCTTCCATTAAAAACTATAAATGTGCTTTTTCGGGGCTAACCTTTATGGAACAAAACACCTTTCCAATTAATATCACAGTCTTCACATTATTGCTGATAATAAATATGCGCTATAATCTTGATATACATCATCAGAATAATTTAGATATCAGTACATTTCATAATTCACCTTTGACTGCAACCATAGACATAATAAGAAAAATATATAGAGCTCCACACAGACGCAGAACCATTGAAGTAAATTTGCATAACTCAGGGCGCATCACGTGTGCTCCAACGAGAACGCGCACAATTTAAACTGTAACAATAAAACAATAATGTGTAAACTTTGGTCAAACTCGAAATCTAAAGCTTTTGAAATGCCAGTACTTTAATATATTGAATCAAAGTTACACATTTCTCGCCAGATTTTGAAGAAAATGTGATATAACTGCCTTAAATAAGCAGAAATAATGTATTTTGTCCCGAAAATGTGACAAACGTCGGCCATTTTAACTGCAGAGCGCAGAAGGTTCGGAAAGGTCACGTGACTCTAATAAAAATCAATACAACAAAAAAGTGTAGAATAGCTACAGTTTGGGAGGTGAAACTGTGAAATAGACACATTTTCATGAGTGCCATATTGTTAAACTGTTACAGTTTTCTGTGAGATGGAATGAACATAAATAAATGTAATGTGTTTGCAACAGAATATTCTGGTAAAAAAAATACTTTATTGTAGATCACCTTTGCCAGACTGAGTGGTGGTCGTTGCACACCAGTTTGTGCTGATGTGGCCGCTGCAGCAACTGTGGGGAGGTGAGTGGCTGTGGAAGCTGTGAGGAGGAGGCCTGCTGTAGCGGTGAGGGGACCGTTTGTTGTGAGGAGGAGGAGGAGGCCTGCTGTAGCGGTGAGGGGACTGTTTGTTGTGAGGAGGAGGCGGCTTGCAGTAGCGGTGAGGGTGCTGGTCGTTGTGAGGAGGAGGAGGCCTGCTGTAGCGGTGAGGGGACTGTTTGTTGTGAGGAGGAGGAGGCCTGCTGTAGCGGTGAGGGGACTGTTTGTTGTGAGGAGGAGGAGGCCTGCTGTAGCGGTGAGGGGACTGTTTGTTGTGAGGAGGAGGAGGAGGCCTGCTGTAGCGGTGAGGGGACGTTTGTTGTGAGGAGGAGGAGGCCTGCTGTAGCGGTGAGGGGACTGTTTGTTGTGAGGAGGAGGAGGCCTGCTGTAGCAGTGAGGGGACTGTTTGTTGTGAGGAGGAGGCGGCTTGCAGTAGCGGTGAGGGTGCTGGTCGTTGTGAGGAGGAGGAGGCCTGCTGTAGCGGTGAGGGGACTGTTTGTTGTGAGGAGGAGGAGGCCTGCTGTAGCGGTGAGGGGACCGTTTGTTGTGAGGAGGAGGAGGAGGCCTGCTGTAGCGGTGAGGGGACTGTTGTTGTGAGGAGGAGGAGGCCTGCTGTAGCGGTGAGGGGACCGTTTGTTGTGAGGAGGAGGAGGCCTGCTGTAGCGGTGAGGGGACCGTTTGTTGTGAGGGAGGAGGAGGCCTGCTGTAGCGGTGAGGGGACCGTTTGTTGTGAGGAGGAGGAGGCCTGCTGTAGCGGTGAGGGGACCGTTTGTTGTGAGGAGGAGGACGCCTGCTGTAGCGGTGAGGGGACTGTTTGTTGTGAGGAGAGGAGGAGGCCTGCTGTAGCGGTGAGGGGACGTTTGTTGTGAGGAGGAGGAGGCCTGCTGTAGCGGTGAGGGGACTGTTTGTTGTGAGGAGGAGGAGGCCTGCTGTAGCGGTGAGGGGACTGTTTGTTGTGAGGAGGAGGAGGCCTGCTGTAGCGGTGAGGGGACTGTTTGTTGTGAGGAGGAGGAGGCCTGCTGTAGCGGTGAGGGGACTGTTTGTTGTGAGGAGGAGGAGGCCTGCTGTAGCGGTGAGGGGACTGTTTGTTGTGAGGAGGAGGAGGCCTGCTGTAGCGGTGAGGGGACTGTTTGTTGTGAGGAGGAGGAGGCCTGCTGTAGCGGTGAGGGGACTGTTTGTTGTGAGGAGGAGGAGGAGGCCTGCTGTAGCGGTGAGGGGACCGTTTGTTTGTGAGGAGGAGGAGGCCTGCTGTAGCGGTGAGGGGACGTTTGTTGTGAGGAGGAGGAGGCCTGCTGTAGCAGTGAGGGGACCGTTTGTTGTGAGGAGGAGGAGGCCTGCTGTAGCGGTGAGGGGACTGTTTGTTGTGAGGAGGAGGAGGCCTGCTGTAGCAGTGAGGGGACTGTTTGTTGTGAGGAGGAGGCGGCTTGCAGTAGCGGTGAGGGTGCTGGTCGTTGTGAGGAGGAGGAGGCCTGCTGTAGCGGTGAGGGGACTGTTTGTTGTGAGGAGGAGGAGGCCTGCTGTAGCGGTGAGGGGACCGTTTGTTGTGAGGAGGAGGAGGCCTGCTGTAGCGGTGAGGGGACCGTTTGTTGTGAGGAGGAGGAGGAGGCCTGCTGTAGCGGTGAGGGGACCGTTTGTTGTGAGGAGGAGGAGGCCTGCTGTAGCGGTGAGGGGACTGTTTGTTGTGAGGAGGAGGAGGAGGCCTGCTGTAGCGGTGAGGGGACCGTTTGTTGTGAGGAGGAGGAGGCTGCTGTAGCGGTGAGGGGACTGTTTGTTGTGAGGAGGAGGAGGCCTGCTGTAGCGGTGAGGGGACTGTTTGTTGTGAGGAGGAGGAGGCCTGCTGTAGCGGTGAGGGGACTGTTTGTTGTGAGGGAGGAGGAGGCCTGCTGTAGCGGTGAGGGGACCGTTTGTTGTGAGGAGGAGGAGGCCTGCTGTAGCGGTGAGGGGACCATTTGTTGTGAGGAGGAGGAGGGGGCCTGCTGTAGCGGTGAGGGGACCGTTTGTTGTGAGGAGGAGGAGGAGGCCTGCTGTAGCGGTGAGGGGACTGTTTGTTGTGAGGAGGAGGAGGCCTGCTGTAGCGGTGAGGGGACTGTTTGTTGTGAGGAGGAGGAGGCCTGCTGTAGCGGTGAGGGGACCGTTTGTTGTGAGGAGGAGGAGGCCTGCTGTAGCGGTGAGGGGACCGTTTGTTGTGAGGAGGAGGCGGCTTGCGGTTACGGCAAGGGGGCTGGTCGTTGTGAGGAGACCTGCAGCAGCGGTGAGGAAGCTGGTCGTGAGGAAGAGGCCTGTGGCAGCTGTGCAGAAGAAGCACATACTTACAAGCACATTATTACTACAATATTATGTAATATAACTCACAGCTGTATAAATACACAACATACCTTCTCAGTGTGAAAGCCACAAACACATGTCCTCACACCAAACAAGGACATCTGTCCACGGGACTGCATTGGGCATTTCTCAATCTATAAAATCAAAGAAATTAGCTGAATTAAAATGGCATGTAATTATAAAACTACTAGATATTATTATTATTATTATTATTATTATTATTATTATTATTACTACTACTACTACATTCATTTACTACAATGATACAACTAATGATGAACATTTAACATACTCTTACCCTTTGATACAGCTCAAACCACTTCTTCTGGCGAGGAGCTGGTCTGTTGCCTTCTCTGGAAGGCCAGGTTCCAGTTGAGGCAAAACTCCTGAGGCGTGACACCCACTCGGAGTCCCCCATGCCTTTGTGGCTCTTCTTTGACGACATTCTCTAATAACCAAGGATAAAACTTTAATTAGGCATAGTGTATAGAGACTATGTTCACAAACACACTCATATGAATTATGTATTCTAATCGTAACAATGTTATAGCAGAAGGGGCGTAAAAAATATTGCTTTATGAAGGAATGTTTGCTTTTTCTGCTATGAAGTACTGTAATAAGGAGATCCAACAGACAAATTAAGAACAAAATGTCTGTAGATACACTACTACATGCTGATGCTCGATATATGTTGAAATAAATGCATATAACTCCTATCCTGAACATTATTGAACTGCACCTACAAACACATTAACGCTAGTCCGCTAACCGCGGTGATCGCCACTTTAGAAACACGGTAAACACTTAAGTCAGCTCAGTTATGTAAAAATAGCACAAACGACTAACAGTAAAGATACAATTGTATTGATCCCGATCTCTTAGGCAGCAGATACTGTATAACGTTATAAATGACTGTAAAGGGCGCCACACAAGCAACGGAGCAATGAAAGCTAAGCTACGTAGCGTTTAGCTTATAACGCATAACTACAATATAGCTATTTATAGGACTAAAATTGATGACTATGGTAATATAAAAGGAAAGGAAATAACATTCTTACCTGATCGCTGCTAAAACTTAGATATGCTGGATCACTGTCAAGTCTCCGTGATAGCAAATAAAAAGAGTAAGCGAGTCTTGACTATTTTCTGTGATTGGCTGAAAAATGAAGTCGCTCAAAAATATCTTCGCTCTGATTGGTCAAATGTTGAAGAGGGGAATAATGGGTGAGACTGATTGGCTGTAAATGTTGAAGCTTTGCAACTCGATTGGTTTTCACGCCCACCATGTTGAAGTTGTTGATGGACGAGTATCCGGCAGCTAGCGCTCGTTAACCGATAGGTTGGTGGTTCAAGCCCACCCAGGGAAGGTTGGCTGTTTCCCTTGTTCTTGGAATGGGCACTGATTGTACACCTATTGATTCAAAGAATAAGTGTGATGTGATATTGGTACACGGATTGTGGTGTTGTGGCCTGGCTGGGCAAAAAGCATTTCTGTGGAGTGGACAATTCAGGTTTTATGTTCCAAAAGTGTCTTCTTAACAGTTGCATTTCATATGAACAGATAATTCCAGTGCAGTCGGAACCCATTGGATTAAAAGCAGCCCAGTAAAACTAACTGTAAACGCACAACATCAAGACCATATCCTACTGTAGTTGATACAGTAATGCCAATTGAATGCTTGTTTCTTGAGCTTTTTCCATAAGACACTGCAAGGTGAATGTATGAGCTATCATGGAAACTGCAAAATGGGAATTTGGAGCACTTCTTTGTCCTCCCTCAACGATGGGAACCTTTGATGAATAGTGAGGCGTTGTGGCTTAGTTGGTCAAAGTGCCTGTCTAGTAAACAGGAGATCCTGGGTTCAAATCCCAGCAGTGCCTTTTAAGAGGTTATTTTGAAAACTGTGTCTGCTCAGAAATTGAGCAAGGCGATATGAAACATTAGACAGCAAACCAATGACATTCTCATGTCAATGCACTGTACTTACCTCCAGACAAAAGTACAAGCCCAAAAATAACTTTTATAACTTTGCTTGATTAAGTGGGCCAGGTGACCCGATGTTGATTGATTGGGCGTATAACATGACAGCTGATGGTAACTTTTTTGGATCCACTTGGCAGAGGGGAAGTAGCTCAAATGGTAGAGCGCTCGCTGCAAGGAAGCAGGGGCCCAATCTTCTCGCCCCCCCGCACAACTCCTTCCTGGTGATCAGCTTATCCAGGGCCTTCTCTGAGACTGGACCAGCTCCTCTGGACTGTAGCTCCCCTGTTTGGCCAGCCGGAGAGTAGCGACATCCTCTGGATCCAGCTCAAAGATGCACCTGGAAAGCCGAGTCATGAAGGTGCCGTAGAGCTGATGAGAAGACTGGAGGCTCAATGATGGAGGAGTCTATGAAGGGCTCACAGACAGTGAGGTACTCCAGCGTCCGCTGTGACCACGCTGAGGTGTGCTGCTCCTGCAGCTTTTTGTAAAGCTGCGTGACGCTGTTGCCCCGGGTCCTCTCCCGCATCATAATGACTACACGGTAGTCACACGAGTACCTACAGACAGTCAAATAATTCTGTTCAATGTCTTGTAATTTCAATGTTAATGTCAGTAAAGCAATGTATTTGATTGTATACAGTACAACAAATTACAGTGCATTGCTCTAATTATGAATGTGCTCTACCTGTATGTCAGAATGGCGGGGAATTTTCTGCGGTGTCCCATGTCGAGCTGTCCCAGGATGTCTTCAGACCAGGCTGGATACTTCTTCTTGCACCCTTTGCACTCCAGATACTCTGTGGCCATGTCATACCACCCGTCTATGTCCAGGACCTTGCGCACAGTGCGGTAAATGCCAGCAGCTGTCAGCTTGTGGTTATTGCAGGCTGGCTGGACACAGACAAGTGGAATGGACCACATCTTCAGCGGCATCCAGAGGAACAGAGGGCGGCAGAAGAAGATACCAGGAGAGGCAGGGGGCTGGGTGAAGACGGTCGGGGGCTGGGGAGGGTACCACCAGAAGTTGGGATGTGGCGTCAGCTCAGGCTTCCCTGTTCTTGTGTTGGCCCTGAACAGAGTCTTCCTGATCCAGTCCTGCTGGAAAGATGGGAGATGCTCGTTCCAGTGCACAGGAAGCTCTGCAGGCGGATGGGACACCTGGCCAGAGGTCCGCAATGCTGGAGGAGCAGGAGCAGCAGGGGCAGCAGCAGGAGCAATAGCAGGGGCATTAGCAGGGGCAGCAGCAGGAGCAGCGGCTGGAGCAGCAGCAGGAGCAACAGCACGAGCAGCAGCTGGGGCAGGGGCTGGAACACGAGCTGAGGCCAGGTCAGGAGCATGAGCTGGGACAGGAGCAGGGGCCAGGGCAGGGCCTCTCGAGGCCGCAGTGGCTGGAGCGTAAAAAGACACCACATAATCATCTTATTGTTTTAGACTTTCATAGCATTACTTTTTTCAGCTCTGCTGGACAGCTACTGCGAGTACAAGGTTTAGTGCAAAGCATGTATAATTAGTAGACAGGCAACATGATGATGAAACGATGGAAGGAAGCAGTGAAAATCATCCTGTTTTTCACCCAAGCACCATTAGGACAAATACAAGAAGAAAAATGAGATGGGGATCAGCCAAAGGTGAAGCAAAGCAGCCCAAACACTGTAAGCGCCGCTAACTACAACAGCCACTTAATCCAAGGGGAGTGGGGGACGTGTGAGATGATAAGAATGAGCTTTAGTCAGAGATTATGATTAAAAATGAAATAAAAACCTTTTACATACACCTTTTAAATTCCCATTTTGCTTTGAAGATGTTCACTCAAAGAGTGAATGTAGATTGACACCTGAGAAGTGCCATTCCTGTGTGTTGTAAAATAAAAGAACATGATATGTCATTTAAAAAATACTGTTGTCACAGAATTATTTGTAAAATATAGTTTGAGATTTACATACCTTGAGGAAGTTGCTCCTCAGCTATTGAGGCTACAGTTGCCATCTCCTCATCATCTTCCTCCTCAAAGAAATCCCCCGCAGCAGAGTCTGTAAAATAACATAAAACACTGAGCACATGTCACCAACTCACCTGTATGCGTTAACTGATACTCACCACATGTAAAGAGCCGTCTCCGGGCTGCGGACTCAGACGCAGGAGGGCAACGTGGTCCTACAGCTGTTTACAATACACATCTTGTCGTTAGACATATATACTGCATATACAGTATACTGTAATGATTTTAAAGCTTGTAAATCACTTACAGGTTTTGGCTGGTGACAAAATCTTTTGTGCCAGCTGTGAAGCAGAGAAATGCTTCCCCCGCGCCAACAGGGCCTTCACATTGGCAGCCAGCAGTGGCCTGCTTTGGGTGGCAGCAGGTGGAGGAGGAACAGACACAGTGGCAGTGGGCACAGCAGTCGATGGGGCAGATGCAGCGGGCACAGTGGTGGTGGGAAGGTGGGCTGGAGCCTGCCTCTTCAGCACGTATGCTTTGAAAAGGGCCATGTTGGTGTTGGGCCTGGCCTTTGCCTTCTTCAGGTAGGTGATGAGAGCCTGGGCCTCCTTGCTTGGGTCCTCATACACCTCCTTCATTGACCTACCCTTGAAGTCACCAAACTCCACCATCAGACAACCAGAGTCTCCCGTCCTCTGGGCCTCCTGCAGCATGGCCTGTTTTTTCTGGTACACCTCCACAGCCTCCCCTACCTCCCTGATCTGCGAGGTGTATCTAAGGAACAGGTGTTTATTGGCCGACAGCGGGTTGTCCCTCTCCTCCTCCCCCATGATGCTGCTGACCAGATACACAGCATACCCCAGTGAGTTCTCCAGCAGCCACAGGAACCTCTGGCCCTGGTGTTTCCCAAACTGGATCTTGCAGTGAGCCAGAACCAGGAACTGGTCTCCAGGATTCCCTCCATTCTGCCTCACAAAGGCAGTGGCCTCAGCCAGGACCTCCTCCTTACACCTGGGTCTCCCCGCCACCACGATCTCACTCCTATTGGCCTCCTCAGTTGGCCCATGAGGAGTCGACCCTCGGAGGTTTTTCGGAAAACCGGAAATGCATACATAATCTGAAAGGACACAGGCATAAACAGAACGTTACATAGCTGTCATATTACAACTGAAAGTATTTTACTACACCGTTTGGTTTTAATGTAATTAATTAATGATTATACTATGTTTTATGAATTGATTTTACCTGCATTATTGTTATTTTATTTCACTGTGAATCCCTTTGAATTGCCTTGTGTGCAAATTGTGCTCTACAAATAAACTTGCTTTCACTAGCCTTGCCTATATGACTGTAAATCATTTAATAATTGAAACACTGGATTTATAAAACCTGTCATCATTCAAAGGACTTACAAATGGGTTTTATTCATTTACAAATATTCACAGATGGAGTCGCTAATAGTAGTAGTATTGATTCATATTAAAATACTGTACAGTCTTATCATATTTAGCTATGCTTGACAGCATCCAGCCCGCCCAAAATACTCCCGCATCTTTTTAAGCAGGACGTAACTATGATTTTATACATAAACAGTGCGATGAAATTATTGAGAAGAAAAAAAAACACTTCTTGGTACAATCTTGCTGGTATCATGCATGCATAAATCGTTTTGTTATGTTTAGCTTTCGTAGCAGAGATTACTATAGTAAGCACACAATATAACGTTATGGCGCGCGTTTATGATCATTCATAAAAATATGACCATTAAACATATCTAAAACGTAATAGATTCCGCGGGGCAGAATCTCCATCAATCACGGGTATTTGTAGAAGTATTACGATGTGATTATGATGGCAAATTCGCCAGATTACATTACGAAAATAAGAAAGATTATTAATATTATTCCTACACCATTACACAAGCGACGTTATGCGCTTCACGCACGCTAGAAACACTTATCCAACAGGTAAAATATGGATGTACACCTCAGATAACGTCAGTATCATGTGCTGTCACTGTGATGAACGCAATATTTTTAATAAACAACCTAGTTAGGAAGTATTAACGTGACGCTACGCATCCTCAAAGAGTTGTTTTTCTCCGCAAAATCAAGGTAATGCTGCTAACAACAATTCATGTCATGCTAACAACAAGATGCCCTTCGTGTCTAACACATTTAGCTGTTAAAAAAGTAAATATGTTTAGACTTACCGCTCGCTAAAGAAGTCCAGACAGATGTCGATGCACTTTCCTCCGAGAGTTTATGAAGGAACCGGGAGGTGCAGCGTGATTGGTCAAAAGTAAGCCCACCAGCTCGCGACGTGATTGGCCCGAGGGAGCAAAAGGCCGTGCGCTGATTGGTTGGTGTGTGGGCTTACTTGGGCTTACTTTGCTCTAAGCATGACACGCAAATTCGTGAAGCGTTCCTCATTTTGCAACGCTATGGTTTGTTCACAGCTCCCTGGTAGGTTGATAATAGCCGTTACAACAAACAAACGTCGTAGTTCCACATAGCGCGACCCGACCCCACGATCTGCGTGCACATATCGACACTACTCCGCAGACCTTACTGTGTTCACCACACGCATTTGTTGTGGGTGGAGCCGCACAGAGGATCTGTACAGATCGTCATTGAAAGTTTTCCAAGACACGATGAGAACATTCAGAGGAGCCAAGCTGTATTAACACAGAAAAACCGCTAACTACTATAATGAAGCTCAGCTACATGCAAATGTTATGCTAACACCAGCAAAATCCCCTTTTAGCACAGCGGTATGTATGATGTTGTGAAATATTAAATCCGCATGACCTGCGTGTCAATAGGGAGGACTGTCCACTCTCTCGTTGCCAATCAGAGGCCAGCAGTATGTTCACGTCACATAAGACATGGGCTAGCGCACTCTGGCCACAGATGGAAAGAACTGCATTGGCCGGGAATCGAACCCCCGCCTCCCGCGTGGCAGGCGAGAATCCTACCACTGGACCACCAATGCACATTTTTATGTGTTTTTGACCCTCAAAAACGAGACACTCTAAGCTTAGAGGAAATAAAATGGGGAACCGCTAGCCCTCGTATGAACATTTTAACTGCCCATTGGAGACTCGCAAATGGCCCGTACGGGGATCGAACCCGTGACCTTGGCTTTATTAGCACCACGCTCTAACCAGCTGAGCTAACCGGCCACTGACTGAACGCATGTATTTCGGGGTGCTACACATCAAGTCATTCTTTTCATAAAAGGTTAAGCATGCCAGGAAAATGGCGACTGCAGTTATTAGAAAAAGAAAGCGATCTCCCCGTCGGGGAATCGAACCCCGGTCTTCCGCGTGACAGGCGGAGATACTGTCCACTATACTAACGAGGATAGATAAGACGTTTCCCCTCGGGAAAACAAAAATTCTCTTCATTTTTTTATGGTCTGAAACAACTTCAGAAATCAAAATGTGACCATTATCATTGGGTGAGAGTCCAAAATCGGTGGTGGAACCACAGTTCGGTGTCAGGATGGACGAGCGGTCTAAGGCGCTGCGTTCAGGTCGCAGTCTCCACTGGAGGCGTGGGTTCACTTCTGACAGAAACAATTAGCCGTAGTCCAAAAACGTTTGGCTTTTGTTGAACATGCACAAGCGTTGTAGGCAGGTGCAGTCGTAATCTTGGAAATAGTCATGTAAAGCAGGTCATGTAAAGCTCATTATGAACTGCACTTTTTTCCCGATCTAAAGTCAAGGCCACAATGGATTTGAACTGGTAAGGGGGCCCATATGACTTGAAAACATTCCATTCCACAGCCACAATTGGGCTATATGAGCCACACATCGACGAGGATGGGATTCGAACCCACGCGTGCAGAGCACAATGGATTAGCAGTCCATCGCCTTAACCACTCGGCCAAAAATGGGGCAAAAGGGACTGCTAGAGGGGGGGAAAGAAAAGAGGAAAAAAAGAAAAAAGGGGGGAAAGAGGGGAAAAGGAGAGAAAGAAAAGAGGGGATTTCTGTAAAGAATATTAACAATAAAATATTTAATTAAAAATAACTCTGTTTTTCAAGGACTTGCATCTAGAATATTTTTTGAAAAAAGAAAATAATTAAGTCTGGGGAATTCTGTGTAGAAGTTTGACAAAATATAGCTCAAATCAACAAATAACACACTCTCGCCAGGACTTGCACCTGGAATCTTCCAACCCGAAGGATGGATGTGTTACTTTACACCACAAGAGTTTTTTTTTTTCTCTTTTTAAAATGCAGAACAATATATTAACCACAATGAATTATGCAACAATACACACACACATTTATATACAGTGTTACAATTATATTTGTATTAAAACACACACACAGAGCAACTGTATGTACACTTGCTTAGAAAAATAAAGTTACAATATATTATAGAAAAACACACCAAACAAATCTTTGTTATAACAGAAGGCACTGCAACTGCAGATACTGTAGACATAACCATTGGAAATACTCCCAAAACATGGGTGAATTGTACACAGTATAGTCACTCTTTTTCTTTCTTTCTTTCTCTCTCTCTCTCTCTCTCTCTCTCTCTCTCACACACACACACGCACGCACGCCCGCACACACACACACACACACACACACACACACACACACACACACACACACACACATAAAAAGCTGTCACTGCTTACCAACCGATGCCTTCCATTCTTCAATGGTTTGTCCTGATGCTGGACAGTACCATTTCCCCTCATCTGTGTGTGCCCAGTGCTTTTATTTTGGACTGACCACACAGTGTACATTGGTAGTGGTAGTCAACATTGGTCTTTCGTTTTTTCGGGGGCTCCCCTCTGGCCACACGTTCCTCGTCCTCTGCTGCTGATTTTTCTTGCCTCCACCTCCGATATCGATTGGCCTCTTCTTCCGGTCTTGGAGGTGGTGGTGGTTGTGGTGTTGGAGGTGGTAGTGGTTGTGGAGGTGGTGTTGGAGGTGGTATGTATGGCAGATAGCAGGGAGAAGAGTAGGGGGGAAGGAGGGAGTAGGTGGCAGCTGCTGGTACCAGCCAGGGTATGGAGAGGGAGGAGGAGGATAACCTAGTTGGTATGGGTACGGGGAAGGGGTTTGTTGTCTGGAGTCATACATTGGCCAGAGCGGTGGTGGTGGAGTGGGTTGTCGAACCTGATGTGGTGGTGGTGGGTGGCGTGGTTGGTATGAGGTACCAGGCCAATCGTGAGGTGTGAGAGGGCAGTGCTGCTCCATCCCTGTTTGTGCAGTACGGCGCTGGCGTATCACTGCCTCCCCCACTCGATTCTCTGGCTCCTCAAAATCCAAGATCTCATGTCCGTACTGAACCGGCGAAGAAGGGAGTTCTTTAGGTTTGAGCAGGTCCAGTGGAGCAACGGAGACCTTCTGTGGAAGTTGTACTCCCTGCAGTAAAGAGTCCCGGTCGGTCCTCTTCTGACGTGCATACAACCTTTAAAACATAGACAGTTGCCTTAGCAAACGTGATGCTTAAATTCAGTCAGTATTAATAATTGCACTTCCAAGAGATACAAACACATTTTACCAGGTTGACACCGTGGTGTTGTTGATAGTGACAAGTACCAAGTTGGTCTGGTTCACAAGCACTTGGTTGTCCTCCAGCAGCTGCTTTATGTGACCGTAGGTCTGGACGATGGCCTGTGGAATTGGCAGGACTTTAGCTCTGCAGTCCTTTGGCCTGTTCCTTGCTGCCTGGTACTCCTTGAAGAGCTTGAGACAAACACACTCTGACACCCGGTTGCTGTCAGGCCTTTGGGCGGCCTGGCCATGAATCATAAATAATCTGTGAAAGAAAAAAAGATGCACAGACACATGTGTTCATAACCTTGATTAGTTTAACTGGGATATGAATGGCTCATATGGACTATGGACATGTGCTTGCTTATGCATGAATATGAAAATAAATTACCTAAATGCAAAGCTTGTGTTATTGTCTGTCAATAATATGTGATTTATTACAACATAATATACATCTGGGAGATGTATATTATGACTATGTCATCCACCATCACTAGTTTCACCTTTCAGCTGCCTGTTGGCCGGGTGCAGAGCCACTGCGTTTTCTTGAGGTCCTCCAACGCCCAGGCAAGGTACTCTTTTTGGACTTCACCGTATACGCGGTGGGGCATTTGTCCATGTCATGCAGGGCTGTGTACAACTGCAAAATCTTTGCCAGCTCAGATGTGGATAGGGCAGTAATTGTGCGGTTGAGGCTGACCAGATATTCAGCCAAGTTATCAACTGCCTCCCATCCAGGCATCCCTTGGTGTCGTGTCTCTCGTCCTGTAAAAACATACATAGATACATACATGTATACATACATACATACATACATACATACATACAGGAAATACAAAACACACAATGAATCCCACATTAAAAACAGGATGAAAATGATGCCTCAAATGTCACATCAAAAGACACATTACCCCAGATGAAGTGCTTGATACAGATGACGGTCTTGGTTCATCACCACCAGCTAACCTATCTAGCTCAGGAGTTTGAGGGACCTCAGTGCTGCTTTCCTAGACAATGGATATCAATGGATATTACATATCAACCACTACCATTATATAATAGAACTTGACTGACAACAGATGACCACATCAAATTACCTGAGGTATTATGAAGTCACTGAATTGTGTCATGAATGGAGAGGCTTCTCTAGACTGCAGTGTCTCGGGGAGGGTGCCAGGTCCTTGCAGAATGTCAGTCACGCTGCCAAGTGTGACATCCAGACTCTCTTCCTCCACTGGTTCAGCCTCGATGTCTGGAAGAACCATGCCAAGCTCAGAATGCTGCTGCGTCTTTAAGAGGTCCCCTTTGCCCGACTGTGCTAGGAGATATTCCACAGCAATGAGTTCACCTGAAGTAAAAGATTATTACACAAAAAAAAGAATAGCATTAATCGTAGGGGTTTTTTGTTTTGAAAGACAAATTAATAAATGGACAATAGTATCATAGATGAAAATCTCACCAGTGGGCTTGCCAGGTGGAATAAATTCGGCCAGGAGGGGGAAACCCAGCACCCTGTTGCTCAGGTCATTGACATTTGTCATGAGCCTGATATCATATAACCTGGTTTGCGAAGCCACACTCATGTCCATGCTCTCACGGGTGCGATTCATGTTCCACCTGGAACCGCCCTCAAGCATGTACATTTGAGTGTGTATTTTATTGCTCCTCCATCCTTTAAAAAAATTGCATAATTGAGATGATAATTCATTAGTAGTCATGTAAACAATAAATATTGTACAAAAATATACAAAATTCTCACATACCAGGGATAAAGGTGCACTGGTGGCGGTGGAAACTTTCTACAGATGAGGAGCCACGACCACATCTGTAGACATCCAGCGCCTTACTGGCATCAACTCTTGTGTAGAGCTCAATGCCAGGTGGGTCTTGGATGCATGGCAGATGCTTCTGTTGCACCTGCCACACCCTTGCCATGGAGTCACTATTAATTTTTTGTTTATTTGTTTATTTATTTGTTTGAGCAGTTAACCTGCTCAAAGGGAGTGGGCTGAAGCCAAAGGCTTATAAGCGCCCACCCCAAAATAAAAATAATAACATTACATTTAATATTTACAAGGTAGCAAATCATAAACAAAGGAACATAGGGCAAAGTAACAATAAATGATGAAGAATAAAACAAAAACAACAGCAAAATAAAGAACAAAAGAATGTGCTACTTTTATGTTATAAAGGTTCATTAATACATATTATACTCTGAGATCTTGCTACTTCCCAGTTGTCATTACCATTCTTAATATAATTTAATTTGGGTTTAATTATCATTATTATTATATTTGTTTAATTGAGTTATATGTGAAGTATGATGTAAGCCCTGCATAGTGTGGTGCATTAAAAAGCCAGGGTGTAGAGCGGGTCCATTGAAGAGGGCAGTAACTCCCCCTCAACAAACCCCCACCCAGCTGCCCTAACAGCTGATTTGTAGATGATGTTCCTATGCTGAGTGGTGCATTAAAAGACAAGGTTTTGAGCCCGTTGGAGGGTCCCTCTCAACAGATTCATAACTTGCCTACCCTAATTCTCAATTTGTAAATTTGAGCAATAGAATGACAACCGTTCCAAGCAGCAACACTCTTCCTTGATTAATAAGGCGGAGACCTGTGGTGTCGGTCAGGTCCCACATCGCCTGAAGTAATGACTCTATCATGGCTCGAGTCTCCTCAACCCCTCTGGTCCGCCTTCGGCAATGCTTGGCCAGCTCCTTCGACGTGATGCTGGCCACCACCTGTGCATCAGTTGGGGGATGGCCTGCACTCTTCCTCTTCAGACCAGTCCTCTTCACTTCCTTAAGGCGAGTGATGTCCCTTTCATCCCACTCAAAGATGCAGCTGGACAACTTTGAACAAAAAGTGCCGTACAGAGGATGGTGTTCTGTCGTAAGGCCAGACGTAAAGCGCCTCATAAAGTGAAAGATGTCCAGCCGCACTTTGGTGGTCCAGGGTTTGAACCACTCAAGGACTGGGGTGGACCTATTTTTCAAAATCCATAAATACAATTGTGCAACTTCTTTATTTTTAACTCTTAATCATTATATTTAGTTGTTAGCCATGTACATAATCTAAAAGTGACATACCTGACTCACTACAGCAGTCTCGATCTACGTAGATCACATCAGGCTGTGGCTCTCCAGCATTTTTATAGCGTTGGACAAGGCCTGGCAAACCTCATCCAGCCCAGCTCCCTCGCCAGTGGTCAGCACTGAGTTTAGCACCTGGCCACATTCATTACTGATGTTGGTCATCCAGGCTGCTGTTTCAGCAATGCTCCCTGCGAGTTTCTTTGTGATCTGGTAAATTGAACAAACAAACAATCAATCAATCAGACTTTTTATAAATTACAAATTTAGCACAACGTGCTTAACAAACAACGGTGGGGGTGAGGTCAAATAATGGAAGGGATTCCGTAACACATTAAACATTTCAAACATTATCAAATCAATGGAGCAGTAGGGCATTATAAAACAGTAGCAGACACAACTTAGATAAATAAAAGCAAAAGCGATAAGTAAACACAAGAGGATGAAATAACAATAAGAGGAAATAGAATCTTCACAGTTCAGGAAGGGTTCATACACACCTTTTTCGTGGAGTCCAACTTTAATATCCTCCCGTACGTGGATGTGATGACCCCCTTCATCTCATCCAAGTGGCTGAGGATCTCGTTCGTGTGAACGGTCTCAAACCACTGTGCCAGGGGAAGAGGGCTAAAGGGTGGAGGCTCCCGGTACAACACACCTTCTGTCTGTGTCAAGACACTCCTCTTCTTGTGCAGCTCACAGTCGGAGAGGTACTCCACAGTACGGCCTGCCCACTCCTCACTATGGATTTCTGTGATTACCTGCTGCAGGTAGCTGGAGCTGTTCCCTGCAGTTCTTGGCTTAGCATGGTGACACACTTTTTGTCTAAAGCCAGCTGGGTGGTGAGAACTGCAGGGAACTTCAGTCTGTGGGCCGGATCTAATTGGCAGAGCACCTCAGTGCTCCAGGGACAGACTGGCACCATGCACTTGCTGCAGCGCGGGTAGTCACCACCAACCAAATAGTACCGGGAGCTCACGTCTATCACTTCCCGGACCTTGGTGTATATCCCGGAGTGGTGCATTTTGCTCTGGCACTGCTGACACTTCAGCGGAATGCCCCACATCCGCATAGGTGCCCAGAGAAACATCCGCTGCCGGAAGTACACCATTGGGTCAGGTGGAGAAGTGGTTGGCTTTGGTGGAGGGGGTGGGAGGAACCAATTATGTAAAAAGTGCTGCCTAAGCTGTCCTGATGGCTCATACAAAGACTGTGCAACCCACTCACGGTCCGCTGGCTTAATGACACGCAGGAATTGCTTGGGAAGAAAACTCACCCAATTCACCCCTGGAGCCCTCAAGACAGAGGCCAGCACTGCAGGCTGCTGGGGCTCAACTGCAGGCTGCTGTGGTGGTCGTGGCTGCACTGCAGGTTGCTGTGGCTGCACTGCAGGCTGCTGTGGTGGTTGTGGCTGCACTGCAGGCTGCTGTGGTGGTTGTGGCTGCACTGCAGGCTGCTGGGGCTCAACTGCAGGCTGCTGTGGTGGTCGTGGCTGCACTTCAGGCTGCTGTGGTGGTCGTGGCTGCACTTCAGGCTGCTGTGGTGGTCGTGGCTGCACTGCAGGCTGCTGGGGCTCAACTGCAGGCTGCTGTGGTGGTCGTGGCTGCACTTCAGGCTGCTGTGGTGGTTGTGGCTGCACTGTAGGCTGCTGGGGCTCAACTGCAGGCTGCTGTGGTGGCTGTGACTCCACTGCAGGCTGCTGTGGAAATTGTGGCCTTCTTCAATGTGGAGAAGTAGCCCCATTGCACCCTGAACCTTTTTCCCACATTGGTCACAGCTTTCCTCCGCATGGAAGTCGGAGAGGTGATCTGTAAAAAGGTCAGCATTTATTTGCTCACCGCAAAGGGCACATGCCACCTGCCCTTGTGCAGGCGCTTGTCCTGTGGCACTCGGACTGCCCAACAGAGCCTGCTGCTGCCCTGCTGCTGCTGCTGCTGCTACACTGCTCCCTGCTGTGGCCTGGGTTGGGGATGTTGCTACCTGGCTGCCTCCTGATGTACCTGCCTGCAGTCCTGACTGTGAAAAGGGAAATTATACTAGTCTCCTTAGTATGACTGAATTTCTAGGCTTCACACACACACACACACACACACACACACACACACACACACACACACACACACACACACACACACACACAACACACACACACACACACACACACACACACACACACACACACACACCACGGATAACAGCTTAAATATGTGTTATAAGATGATAAGAGGATACAAATACAGTACATAATGTCAATTAAAGCAAGGCTATAATTTCACATTCTACACACAATTTCATAACATATCCAAGGAGAACCAATTATTATCCAATAATAACTTTGCAGACAGTTAGAATTGCGACTCATGTTACCTCATAACGGCTGGATCCTTCATATTTGATCCCAACATCTACTGTATGTACAGTATGTATGACTTACTTACCGGATGATAAGTGCATTTACAAGGGATTCGTTTCCCAAATACATCGAACTCCCGGACTTGGTAGCCATACATGGGAGTGAGGGGACAGCCACGAATGCGCTCCAACACCGCCTTCCACTTTTTAGCCCCCGGTTTTTTGCCTGTTGTAAATTTATATTTCCCTGGGCGTACAGGTACATAATACCTGCCCAGTATCCATCTGGCTTCCCTGTCTTTGTCATATTCCTAAGGTGTGTGAAGGTCAGATAAAAGGTTATATATGCTAGAGGGGGAAGAAGACAGAGAAGAAGAAGAAAAAGAAGAGAAGAAAAAGGGGGTGTGGGGGAGAGAGAAAGTAAAGAGGGGGTTTCTGTAAAGAATATTAACAATAAAATATTGTTTAATATCAACATCACTATAAATTAAAGCTAGTAATAGGAATAATTTACTGTGATATCGATTCGAATGATGATAACATCAAACTAGCATGTATGCTAAATTAGCCCGCCGTAAAAAGTGTTTTCTGACCAAACAACAAAGTTACTAAAGACTAACTAACAATATCAAGAAGTTGGAATAAACATCGCTAAAGATAAGGTTTGTGATGTATTACCAAGTTGAAGAAGCTATGTTGATCTGTCATCTGTAAAATTCAGAGCCTGAAGCAAGCTTTATTTATTATAAGGAGGGGGGGAGACTCATTCGGACTTCTGTTCGGATATGTCAGAATTCTGTTAGCTCATTGTTTGGACATGTTCGATATGTTAGGACTCGGTTAGGACTCGGTTAGGACTTGTTAGGAACATGTTAGGACTTGTGAGGAATATGTTAGGACTTTGTTAGGACCGCTTTAACGTCCATTCGCTGGAAGGTGCGGCCACTCGTCTCAAGCAGCTGCGTCTGTCTCTTCTCACAGGGTGCAGGTGAAACGTCAAACCGTGACTGAGGAGCTAGTTTCCCAGGAGTACTATAAAATGAACTTGAAGCTACTTTCCTCTTGTGTTAGTTCGCTAACACATATACTAAAATTGGAACGATACAGAGAAGATTAGCATGGCCCCTGCGCAAGGATGACACGCAAATTCGTGAAGCGTTCCTCATTTTGCAACGCTATGGTTTGTTCACAGCTCCCTGGTAGGTTGATAATAGCGGTTACATCAACAAACGTCGTAGTTCCACATAGCGCGACCCGACCCCACGATCTGCGTGCACATATCGGCACTACTCCGCAGACCTTACTGTGTTCACCACACGCATTTGTTGTGGGTGGAGCCGCACAGAGGATCTGTACAGATCGTCATTGAAAGTTTTCCAAGACACGATGAGAACATTCAGAGGAGCCAAGCTGTATTAACACAGAAAAGAAACCGCTAACTACTATAATGAAGCTCAGCTACATGCAAATGTTATGCTAACACCAGCAAAATCCCCTTTTAGCACAGCGGTATGTATGATGTTGTGAATATTAAATCCGCATGACCTGCGTGTCAATAGGGAGGGCTGTCCACTCTCTCGTTGCCAATCAGAGGCCAGCAGTATGTTCACGTCACATAAGACATGGGCTAGCGCACTCTGGCCACAGATGGAAAGAACTGCATTGGCCGGGAATCGAACCCGGGCCTCCCGCGTGGCAGGCGAGAATCCTACCACTGGACCACCAATGCACATTTTTATGTGTTTTTGACCCTCAAAAACGAGACACTCTAAGCTTAGAGGTTTAATGAAAATAAAACAGGGAACCGCTAGCCGTCGTATGAACATTTTAACTGCCCATTGGAGACTCGCAAATGGCCCGTACGGGGATCGAACCCGTGACCTTGGCGTTATTAGCACCACGCTCTAACCAGCTGAGCTAACCGGCCACTGACTGAATGCATGTATTTCGGGGTGCTACACATCAAGTCATTCTTTTCATAAAGGTTAAGCATGCCAGGAAAATGGCGACTGCAGTTATTAGAAAAGAAAGCAATCTCCCCGTCGGGGAATCGAACCCCGGTCTTCCGCGTGACAGGCGGAGATACTGTCCACTATACTAACGAGGATAGATAAGACGTTTTCCCTCGGGAAACAAAAATTCTCTTCATTTTTTTATGGTCTGAAATAGGGGTGTTGAAAAATATCGATTCGCCGATATATCGCGATATTACGTCGCGCGATTCTCGTATCGATACAAAAGCGCCCGTATCGATATTTAAACATCTATTTTTGGGGAAATATTCATTGCAGCGTCTCTTTGGTCCTGCACTTTTACTCCCGCCCGCTAGATGGCAGCGCACCGCGCAGCCCGCTTGAGTAACACTAGAATTTAGTGAGAGTTAGAGAAACACAGGAACAGCTTAGCATGGAAAAGAATGAGCTATGAGACGCTACGGGGCTCTTTTAAAACTGTACATTTGGCTTTTACAGCAAAGACAGAGACCTGGATTATTACGAGAGCCACAGCTTTGTGCATATTGCTGAGTGCGTCGCCGCTGCGTTTGGAGAGGATTTATCTTCGTAGCATGATTTATCTTCGTAGCATTTTATTACGGAATTAAACGAAACCGAGGGGAAACTACAGTAAATACAGCATACTCATGTTAAACCTGTGTCTCGCCACTGCAGTACTACGACACAAGTTTAAAAAGAGCCTGCTGTATGTAGTTTCCCCTCTGCATCAGTTGTGTGCTACTGCTGCACGTGATGCCCGTGTCATTATGTCCCTGATCTACGAGTGACACCCGTTGTGGAGTAGACACGATTTTAAATGCCCCGTCTGAGTTATTGTATATTTAATGGATGAAACCCATAATAGTTACTGATCGCCAAGGACTCCCAACTATAGAAATACTAGAAAACGTGCATCCCCAGTAATTGGTTTCATTACTAGGTTTCCAAGAAATCTGTTTTCCGTTCAAAGTTACATAATCACCATAAACACCACAGTCACAAGCACATTAGTGAAAAGCATTTATACATAAGATGGATAGATCAAATGTATTTGATACAAATCTATGAAGGTGGACTAGTTTACTGAATAGTTGTTTCCAAAGTAGTAAAAAAATAATCGCAATAATCGTCTAATTCTTCAATATCGGGATATATTGTATCGTATCGTATCGTGACCCTTGTATCGGGATACGTATCGTATCGCCTGAGACTAGGGCGATACACACCCTAGTCTGAACAACTTCAGAAATCAAAATGTGACCATTATCATTGGGTGAGAGTCCAAAATCGGTGGTGGAACCACAGTTCGGCGTCAGGATGGCCGAGCGGTCGAAGGCGCTGCGTTCAGGTCGCAGTCTCCACTGGAGGCGTGGGTTCGAATCCCACTTCTGACAGAAACAATTAGCCGTAGTCCAAAAACGTTTGGCTTTTGTTGAACATGCACAAGCGTTGTAGGCAGGTGCAGTCGGAAATCTTGGAAATAGTCATGTAAAGCTCATTATGAACTGCACTTTTTTCACGATCTAAAGTCAAGGCCACAATGGATTTGAACTGGTAGGGGGCCCATATGACTTGAAAACATTCCATTCCACAGCCACAATTGGGCTATATGAGCCACACTCGACGAGGATGGGATTCGAACCCACGCGTGCAGAGCACAATGGATTAGCAGTCCATCGCTTAACCACTCGGCCACCTCGTCTCAAGCAGCTGCGTCTGTCTCTTCTCACAGGGTGCAGGTGAAACGTCAAACCGTGACTGAGGAGCTAGTTTCCCAGGAGTACTATAAATGAACTTGAAGCTACTTTCCTCTTGTGTTAGTTTCGCTAACACATATACTAAAATTGGAACGATACAGAGAAGATTAGCATGGCCCTGCGCAAGGATGACACGCAAATTCGTGAAGCGTTCCTCATTTGCAACGCTATGGTTTGTTCACAGCTCCTGGTAGGTTGATAATAGCGGTTACATCAACAAACGTCGTAGTTCCACATAGCGCGACCCGACCCCACGATCTGCGTGCACATATCGGCACTACTCCGCAGACCTTACTGTGTTCACCACACGCATTTGTTGTGGGTGGAGCCGCACAGAGGATCTGTACAGATCGTCATTGAAAGTTTCCAAGACACGATGAGAACATTCAGAGGAGCCAAGCTGTATTAACACAGAAAGAAACGCTAACTACTATAATGAAGCTCAGCTACATGCAATGTTATGCTAACACCAGCAAATCCCCTTTTAGCACAGCGGTATGTATGATGTTGTGAATATTAAATCGCATGACCTGCGTGTCATAGGGAGGGCTGTCCATCTCTCGTTGCCAATCAGAGGCAGCAGTATGTTCAGTCACATAAGACATGGGCTAGCGCACTCTGGCCACAGATGGAAAGAACTGCATTGGCCGGGAATCGAACCCGGGCCTCCCGCGTGGCAGGCGAGAACCTACCACTGGACCACCAATGCACATTTTTATGTGTTTTTTGACCCTCAAAACGAGACACTCTAAGCTTAGAGGTTTAATGAAAATAAAACAGGGAACCGCTAGCCGTCGTATGAACATTTTAACTGCCCATTGGAGACTCGCAATGGCCGTACGGGGATCGAACCGTGACCTTGGCTTTATTAGCACACGCTCTAACCAGCTGAGCTAACCGGCCACTGACTGAATGCATGTATTTTCGGGGGTGCTACAGAGCATCAAGGTCATTCTTTTCAATAAAAGGTTAAAGCATGCCAGGTAAAATGGCCGAGTGCAGTTATTAGAAAAAGAAAAGCAAGGTCTTCCCCGTCGGGGAATGCGAACCCCGGTCCTTCCGCGTGACAGGCGGAGATACTGTCCACTATACTAACCGAGGATAAGATAAGACATTTCCCTCGGGGGAAACAAAAAAATCTCTTCATTTTTTTATGGTCTGAAAATAGGGGGTTGAAAAATTATCGATTTCGCCGAATATATCGGCGATTACGTCGGCGCGAGTTCTCGTATCGATACAACGCCCCGTATCGTATTTAAACATCTATTTTTGGGGAAATATTCATTGCAAGCGTGCTCTTTGGTCCTGCACTTTACTCCCCGCCCGCTAGACTGGCAGCGCACCGCGCAGCGCCGCTTGAGTAACCACTAGAATTTAGTGAGAGTTAGAGAAACACAGGAACAGCTTAAGCATGGAACAAGAATGAGCTATGAGGAACTACGGGGCTCCTTTTTAAAACTGTAGATTTGGCTTTTTACAGCAAAGACAGAGAACCTGGAGTTATTACGAGAGAGCCACACTTTGGGCAATATTGCTGAGTGCGTCGCCGCTTGCCGTTTGGAGAGGATTTATCTTCGTAGCCAGATGGATTTATTTCGTAGCATTTTATTTACGGAAGTTAAAACGAACCGAGGGGAAACCTACAGTAATACAGCATAAATCATGTTAAACCTGGTGTCTCGCCACTGGCAGAACTACCGACCAGCAAGTTTTTTAAAAAAGGAGGCCCCCTGCTTTTGTTATGGTTAGTTTCCCCCTCTCCCTTTTTTGGCCAATCCCAGTTGTGTGCTCTGCTGCGCGTGAAATGCCCGTGTCATTATGTCCCTGATCTACGAGTGACACCCGTGTGGAGTAGACACGGACTTTTAAATGCCCCGTCTGAGTTATTGTATATTTTAAAATGGATGTGAAACCATAAGTAGTATACTGAATCGCCAAAGGACTTCCCAACTATAGAAATAACTAGAAAACAGTGCATACCCCAGTAATTGGTTTTCATTACTAGGTTTCCAAGAAATCTGTTTTCCGTTCAAAGAGTTACATAATCACCATAAACACCAAACAGTCACAAGCAACATTAGTGAAAAGCATTTAATCATAAGATGGATAGATTCCCAAATGTATTTGATAACAAATCTAGATGAAGGTGGACTAGTTTACTGGAATTAGTTGTTCGCAAAGTAGTTAAAAAAAGAAATCGGCAATAATCGTCTAAATTCACTTCAATATCGGATATAATCGTATCGTAAATCGTAATCGTGACCCTTGTATCGGGAAGTACGTATGCGTATCTGGCCTGAGACTAGGGCGATTACACACCCCTAGTCTGAAACAAACTTCAGAAATCAAAATGTGACATTAATCATTGGGTGAGAGTCCCAAAAATCGGTGGTTGGAACCACAAGTTCGGCGTCGAAGGATGGCCGAGCGGGGGGTCGAGGGGCTTGCGTTCAGGGTCCGCAGTTCTCCACGTGGAGGCTGGGTTTACGAATCCCACTGTCTGACAAACAATTAGCCGTAGTCCAAAAACGTTTCGCTTTTGTTGAACATGCACAAGCGTTTGTAGCAGGTGCCGAGTCGGAAATCTTGGAAATAGTCCATGTAAAGCCCATTAATGAACCTGCACTTTTTCACGATCTAAGTCGAGGCCACAAGTGGGGAAAAAAAATTTGAACTGGTAGGGGGCCATATGACTTGAAAACATTCCAATTCCACGCACAATTGGGCTATAAGAGCCACACATCGACGAGGATGGGATTCGAAACCCCCCACCCGGCGTGCGAGACATGGATAGCAGTCGATCGCCTTAAACCCTCGGCGCACCTCGTCTCAACACTGCCGTCTGTCTCTCTCACAGGGTGCAAGGTGAAACGTCAAACCGTGACCTGAGGAGCTAGTTTCCCAGGAGTACTATAAAGATGAACTTGAAAGCTACTTTCCTTCTTGTGTTAGTGTCGTAACACATATAGCTAAAATTGGAAACGATACAGAGCAAAGAATTAGCATGGCCCCTGCGCAAGATGACAACCGAGATTCGTAGAAGTACGTTCCTCAATTTTGCAACGCTATGAGTTTGTTCACAGCTTCCCTCGGTAGGGTTGACTAGATAGCGGTACATCAACACAGTCGTAGTCCAGCTAGCGCGACCCGACCCCACGATCTGCGTGCACATATCGGCACTAACTCCGCAGACCTTACTGTGTTCAACCACACGCATATTGTTTGTCCCGGTGGAGCCGCACAGAGGATCTGACACGATCGTCATTGAAAAGTTTTCCCCAAGACATATCCGATGAGAACATTCCAGAGGAGCCAAGCTGGTAATTAACACAGGAAAAAAACGCTAACTACTTATAAATGAAGCTCAGCCTACATGCAAATTTTATGCTAACACCAGCCAAAATCCCCTTTTAAGCACAGGCGGTAATGTATGATTGTGTTGAAGTATGATTAATCCGCGAATGACCTGCGTGTCAATAAGGGAGGGCTGTTTCCACTCCTCTCGTTGCCAATCAGAGGCCCAGCAGTATGTTCACCGCCACATTTAAGAACATGGGCTAAGCGCACTCTGGCCACAGATGGAAAAACTGGCCATTTGGCCCGTGATCGAACCCAGGGCCTCCCGCGTGGCAGGCGATGATCCTACCACTGACGCACCATGCACATTTTTGGTAAATGGTGTTTTTGACCCTCAAAAACGAGAACACTCTAAGCTTAGAGGTTTAATGAATAAAACAGGGAACCGCTAAGCCGTCGTATGAACACTTGTTAAACTTGGCCATTGGAGACTCGCAATATTGGCCCGTACGGGGATCGAATCCCGTGATCTTGGCGTTATTAGCACCACGCTCTCAACCAGCCTGGAGCTAACCGGACACTGACTGAAATGCATGTATTTCGGGGTGCTGAACACATCAAGTTCAGTCTTTTTCATAAAAGGTTAAGCATGCCAGGAAAATGGCGACTGCAGTTTATTAGAAAAAAGAAAGCAATCTCCCCGTCGGGGAATCGAACCCCGGTCTTCCGCGTGACAGGCTGGAAGATACTGTCCACTATAACTAACGAGGGATAGATAAGACGTTTTCCCTCGGGGAAAACAAAAATTCTCTTCATTTTTTTATAGGTCTGAATAGGGGTGTGAAAATATCGATTACGCCCGATATATCCGCGATATTACGTCGCGGCGATTCTCGTATCGATAAACAGCGCACCGTATCGATATTTTAAGACATCTATTTTTGGGGAAATATTTCGCATTGCAGGCGTGCTCTTTGTCCTGCACTTTTACTCCGCCTCAGCTAGATGGCAGCGCACCGCGCAGCCCCGCTTGAGTACACTAGAATTTAGTGGAGTTAAGAAACCACAGGAAGCAGCTACTAGCATGGAAAAGAATGAGTCTATGAAGACGCTACGAGCTGCGGGCTCTTTTAAAACTGTACATTTGGCTTTTACAGCAAAGACAAGACCTGGATTATTACGAGGCCACAGCTTTGTGCATATTGCTGAGTGCGTCGCCGCTGCGTTTGGAGAGGAATTTTAATCTTCGAGCATGGAATTTTATCTTTCGTAGCCATTTTATTACGAATTAAACGAAACGAGGGGAAACTAACAGTAAAATAACAGCAACTATGTTAAAACCTGTGTCTCGCCACTGCAGTACTACGACACAAGTTTAAAAAAGAGCTGCTGTTGTAGTTTCCCCTCTGCATCAGTTGTTGCTACTGGCTGCACGTGATGCCCGTGTCATTATGTCCCCTGAATTCTAACGAGTGACACCCTTGTGGAGTAGACACGATTTTAAATTGCCTCCCGTCTGAGTTATTGTATATTTAATGGATGAAACCCATAATAGTTTACTGATGCCAAGGACTCCCAACTATAGAAATACTAAGAAAACGTTGCATCCCCAGGTTAATTGTTTTCCCATTACTAGGTTTCCAAGAAATCTGTTTTCCGTTCAAAGTTACATATCACCAAATAAATCACCACAGTCACAAGCACATTAGTGAAAGCATTATATCATAAGCTGGATAGATCAAATGTAATTTGATACAAATCTAATGAAAAGGTGGACTAGTTAACTGAATAGTTGTTGTCCAAAGTAGTAAAAAAATAATCGCAATAACCTGTCTAATTCTTCAATATCGGGATGATATCGTATCGTATCGTATCGTGACCCTTTGTATCGGGAATAACGTATCGTATCGCATGAGACTAGGCGATACACACCCCTAGTCTGAGAACAAAACTTCAGAAATCCAAAAACTGTGACATTATCATTTTGGTGAGTAGTCCAAAGATCGGTGGTGGAAACCGACAGTTCGGCCGTGCAGGAATGGCCGAGCCGGGGTCGAGTAGGCGCCTGCGTCAGGTCGCAGTCTCCAACTGGAGGCGTGGGGTTTCGAATCCTCACTTCTGAACAGAAACAATTAGCCGTAGTCAAAAACCGGTTTGGCTTTTGTTGAACATGCACAAGCGTTGTAGGCAGGTGCAGTCGAAAATCTTGGAAATAGTCCATGTAAAGCTCATTATGAACTGCACTTTTTTTCACGATCTATAAGGTCAAGGCCACAATGGATTTGAAACTGGATAGGGGGCCCATATGACTGAAAACATTCCATTTCCAGCAGCCACAATTGGTGCTATATGAGCCACACATCGACGAGATGGGATTTCGAACGCCGCACGCGTGCAGAGCACAATGATTAGCACGTACCATCGACTTAATCCACTCGGACCACCTCGTCTCAAAGCAGCTGCCGTCTGTCTCTTCTCTCACAGGTGCAGGTGAAAACGTCAAAACCGTTGATGAGGAGCTAGTTTCCCAGGAGTACATAAAATGAACTTGAAGCTACTTTCTCTTGTGTTATTCGCTAACACATATACTAAAAATTGGAACGATACAGAAGAAGATTAGCATGGCCCCTGCGCAAGGATGACACAAATATCGTGGAAGCGTTCCTCATTTTGCGCAACGCTAATTTGTTCAACATGCTCCCTGGTAAGGTTGATAATAAGGCGGTACATCAACAAGCAAACAATCGTAGTCATTTTTTTATGGTCTGAAATAGGGGTGTTGAAAAATATCGATTCGCCGATATATCGCGATATTAGTCGCGCGACTTCCGTACGATACAAAAGCGCCCGTATGCATATTAAACATCTAATTTTTGGGGAATATCATTGCAGCGCCTCTTTTGTCCTGCACTTTTTACTCCGCCCGTAGATGGCAGCGCACCGCGCCCCGCTTTGAGTAACACTAGAAGTTTAGTGAGAGTTTAGAGAAAACACAGGAAGAGCTTTAAGCAATGGGAAAAAGAATGAGCTATGAGTACGCTACGGGCTCTTTTAAAACTGTACATTTGGCTTTTACAGCAAGACAGAGACCTGGATTATTACGAGGCCACAGCTTTTGTGGCATATTGCTGAGTGCGTCGCCGCTTGCGTTTTGGAGAGGATTTATCTCGTAGCTGATTTATCTTCGTAGCATTTTTTACGGAATTAAACGAAACCGAAGGGGAAACTACAGTAAATACAGCATAACTCATCGTAACCTGTGTCTTCGCCACTGCAGTAACTACGACACAAGTTAAAAAAGAGCCTGCTTAATGTAAGTTTCCCCTCGTGCATATCAGTTGTGGCTACTTCTGCACGTGATGCCCCGGTCATTAATGTCTAGATCTACGAGTGACACGCCGTTGTGGGAGTAGATCAGCGATTTTAAATTGCCCCCGCGTCTGAGTTATTGGTTATATTTTAATGGATGAAACCCATAAATAGTTACTGATCGCCAAGGATCCCACTATAAAATACTAGAAAAACGTGCCATCCCCAGTAATTGGTTTCCATTAACTAGGTTTCCAAGAAATCTGTTTACGTTCAAAGTTAACATAATCCACCATAACACCCACAGTTCACAAGCACATTAGTGAAAAGCATTTATATCATAAAGATGGATAATCAAATGGTATTTGATACAAATCTAATGAGGTGGACTAGTTTTACTGAATAGTTGTTTCGCAAAGTATGTAAAATAATCGCAATAATCGTTAATTCTTCAGTATCGGGATATATCGTATCGTATCGTATCGTGACCTTGTAATTCGGGGAATAAATTCGTATCTGTATCGCTGAGACTAGGCGATACAACACCCTAGTCTGAAATCAGACTTCCAGAAAATCAAAATGTGACGCCAATTGATCAATTGGTGTTGAGAGTCCAAAATCGGTGGTGGAACCAAACAGTTCGGCGTCAGGATTGGCCGAGCGGAGATCGATAGGCGCTGCGTTCAGGTCCGCAGTCTCCCATGGAGGCGTGGTTCGAAATCCACTTCTGACAGAAAACAATTAGCCGTAGTCCAAACGTTTGGCTTTTGTTGAACATGCACAGAGCGTTGTAGGCAGGTGCAGTCGGAAAATCTTGGAATAGTCATGTAAAGCTCATTATGAACCTCGCAGCTTTTTTCACGATCTAAGTCAAGGCCACAATGGAATTTGAACTGGTAGGGGGGCCCATATGATTGAAAAACATTCCATTCCACAGCCACAATTGGGCTATATGAGCACACCAATCGACGAGGATGGGATTCGAACGCCGCGGACAGGCGTGCCAGAGCACAATGGATTAGCAGTCCAATCGCCTAACCACCTGCGGCCACCTCGTTCTCAAGCAGACTGCGTCTGTCTCTTCTCAACAGGGTGCAGGTGAACAACCGTCAACCGTCGAACCTGAGGAGCTAGTTTCCCAGGAGTACATAAAATGAAAACTTGGAAAGCTACTTTTCCTCTTGTGTTAGTTCGCTAACACATATAACTAAAATTGGAAAACGATACAGAGAAGATTACGCATGGCCCCTGCGCAAGGATGACACGCGCAGATTCGTGAAAGCGTTTCCTATTTTGCAACGCTATGGTTTGTTACAGCTGCCCTGGTGAGGAGCTTGATAATAGCGTCTACATCAGCAAACGTCGTAGTCCACATAGCGCGACCCGACGCCGCACGATCGCGTGCACATATCGGCCACTACTCGCAGACCTTACTTGTTCACCACACGCATTTGTTGTGGGTGGAGCCGCACAGAGGGATCTGTACAGATCGTCATTCGGTACGAGCAAGTTTTCGCCGAAGCACAGCGATGAGAACAATTCAGAGGAGCCAAGCTGTATAACACAGAAAAGAAACCGCTAACTACTCATGCAGTGAAGCTCAAGCTAACATCAGAATGTTATGCTAACACCAGCAAAATCCTTCCTTTTAGGCAACAGCGGTATGTATGACTGTTGTGAAATATTAAATCCCGCATGACACCTGCGTGTCAATAGGGAGGGCTGTCCACTCTCTCGTTGCCATCAAGCAGGCCAGCAGTATGTTCACGTACGATAAGACAATGGGCTAGCGCACTCTGGCCAGCAGTGGAAAGAACTGCATTGGCCGGGAATTCGAACCCTGGGCCTCCCGCGTGGCACGGCGAGAATCCTAGCCACCTGGACCACCAAATGCACATTTATATGTGTTTTTGACCCTCCAAAACGAGACACTCTAAGGCTTAGAAGGTTTAATGAAAATAAAACAGGGAACCGCTAGCCGTCGTATGAACATTTAACTGCCCATCGTTGGAGACTCGCAAATGGCTCCGTCCGGGGATCGAACCCTGAACCTTGGCGTTATTAGCACCACGCTCTACGCAGCTGAGCCTAACCGCCACTGACTGAATGCATGTATTTCGGGGTGCTAACACATCAAAGTCATTATTTCAATAAAAGGTTTAAGCATGCCAGGAAATGGCGACTGCAGTTATTAGAAAAAGAAAGCAATCTCCCCGTCGGGGATCGAACCCCGGTCTTCCGCGTGACAGGCGGAGATACTGTCCACTATACTAACTGAGGATAGATAAGAGTTTTCCCTCGGGGAACAAAATCTCTTCATTTTTTTTATGGTCTGAAATAGGGTGTTGAAGAAATATCGATTCGCCGATATATCGCGATATTACGTCGCGCGATTCTGTCGGTATCGATACAAAAGCGCCCGTATCGATATTAAACATCTATTTTTGGGGAAATATTTCATCTGCAGCGTCTCTTTGAGTTCCTGCAGCTTTTACTCCCCCGCTCAGATGGCAGCGACCGCGCAGCCCGCTTGAGTAACACTAGAATTTAGTGAGAAGTAGAGAAACACAGAAGAGCTTAGCATGGAAAAGAATGAGGCTATGAGACGAGCTACGAGGCTCTTTTAAAACTATGTAACTTGGCTTTTACAGTCAAAGACAGAGACCTGGATTATTAACGAGAGCACAGCTTTGTGCATATTGCTGGAAGTGCCGTCGCCGCACTGGCGTTTGGAGAGGATTTAATCTTTCGTACATGGAGTTTTTGCCATGCGGAGTGCAGCATTTATTACGAATTAAAACGAAACCGGAAGGGGAAACTACAGTAAATACAGCAGTGACTCATGTTAAACCTGGTCCGCCACTGGCAGAGTGCTACGACAGACAGTTTAAAAAGAGCCTGCTGTATTGAGTTTTCCCCTCTGCATCAGTTGTGGTGCTACTGCTGCAGTGACGTGATGCCGCGTGTCATTATGTCCTCGATCTACGAGTGACCCCGTTGTGGAGTTAGAACAGATTTTAAATGCCCCGTCTGAGTGTTGATTGTAATATTTTAAATGGATGAAAGCCCATAATAGTTACTGGAATCGCCACTC